>VDFB02372921.1:0-49134 GCA_007258455.2 Sequoia sempervirens | reverse complement strand
GGCCAAGAGTGTGATTGAGGAAAAGAAGGTTAGCTTCCCGACAGGGTAAAAGAGGAGAAGCTCTCGATTACGCACACACCACTTAAATCTTGTAGTTGGATTAGGTCATGTTTTTTTTTTTATGTGATTGCGTTAGCATAGCAAATTTAAAATATGGTTTAATTAACCTTAGAAATTGTGGAAATAATATGGCTTATTCTATTTAATTAATCCCCATTTATATTTGAGCAACAAAAAGGAAAAATCTGTTTTAAAAGAAATATAATTAAAAATAAAACAAAAATAAATAATGGAATAGAATATTGTGTTTGCATAAAATGAAATTATAGTTTTGCATAAAAGGGGGATATATTTCTGTTTGGTATATGGTTAATTTTCCAAAAATATTGAGGAATGAACAACCCGAGAGAACATTGGTCTCTGGAAAATTCTATCTTAAAACCAACAATGCAGTTGGCATGTGGCAATCCTTAGAATCTGCATGAGAATTTTATCTGTCATCTGGAAATTTTATGCATGATCCTCGAAAAGAGGAAGAGAGCTTTAAGAGAGAAAAGAGGACTTCGATTGAGGCATATCCAAGAGCTCTGAAACAGAGACGAAGAAGGTATTCTGCACTGGAAGCAAAATTTGCCAGGTTCTTTTCATGCTTTGCCTTCTTTTAATTTAAAATGGCAGTAAGGAAATGGAAGGAATGTAATGCTTTATTCCATGCTATGAGTACAAACAACTGAGAAATCTTTCCAATTTTCATTTTTTTTTAATCTAGGTAATTGCTTACTTCTCTTTGTTGCAATATAGAATACACATTCTTTTCTTCAGAATTAGGGTTTTTATTCTATTGCAAATTCTGCAATTTATTAAATTGTTCTCAAGTATAACTGCAAATATATATATATATATATATATATATATATATATATATATATATATATATATATATATATAAACATATATATATATATATGCATATATATATGCACAGGAATTCGAATTCCCGTGCATATATATATGCATATATGGTCTGCATAAAAACTTTGTCATCTGGTTAAATTCAAAATGCCTTTGAGATAAATTCGAATGCAGATATATTGAACGAAATGACTTCTTTATTTTGAGTTTTGAAATTGTAAACCAAAGGAAAGAAAGGGATTTATTCCCTTGTCCTCCCCATGGGAAGGACGCGACCCTGTGAGAGGCTCGCGCCCTCCACAGGCCGCGGCCTGTGGAGGAGGCGCGAGCCCCTCACAGTTCGCCCCCTCCCCATGGGAGGGGCAAGGGCTTCCCCTGAGCCTTTTGTTGCTCAATGCCAGTAAGGAAACCCTGTAAAATATCCTGTTCTGTGTGCACGGCCAGTGAATTCTTGAACAATTTAAAAGAACCAGAATTTCTTTCTTCAAATTACACACAGCTATACATGAATTTCTACATACACACACATATATACATATATATATATGTATACATATACATTTGGCTGTATATACATACATATATATATATATATATATTTATATATATACATATATATAGAGATATCCATGCATATATGTGCCAAAATACAAGTTGAAAACAGGAAAATCATTTCCAGAAAGTAGTATGAACTCTGTTAATTATACACGAATATCTCAGAATTGTTAAACCTGAAACAAGAATAGAAATGTTTTTGAGAAACCATGTAAACTGGAAAGCATCTTGATTACTTAAACATATACTTACTTACAGCAGAACAATCCTGAGTAAAGGAATACAACATCAAAATTTGAATGAAAGATTATCTTTCAAACCTCAGAATTTCTGAATAAATTGCACTGTTTCAGTATATTATTATTACTCTGTAACCTGTATTGAAATTGGGAATTAAACTGTCAGTCAGCCTGAGCTTGGAAAGAATAGAAATGCATACTGAAAACAGAAAACACTGTTCCTTCTTTCTATTAGTGCACTGAAAAGTATTAAGACATATATGTTCTTCTTTAAAACAGAGCCTTTATCCAAATCAAAAAGGGTTACTTACCAAAGAATAAATGACATCTTACTACTGAATTTACAAAGGATGTTCTGAAATTCATATTTGAAATTCTTTTAGAATTAATTGAATGATTGAAACATGTACGAAAATGCATAATTTTCTGCTTTGGTATTTATTCATACTTCACTATGGTAACTTCCGGGACAGGGTGCCGAAGGTGGGCCAACAGAGACGGTAGTATTACCTTTTCTAAACTACCATTTACTTGTATTATTTATGCTTGGCCAACACTTGTACCATTGAAATAGATGGGTTGTTTTTTTTAAAAGCCTAGAAACATATATGTATTTGAGTCTCTGCCACCTCCTGTTGCAAGAAATGTGTTTATTTCTCATGTTAGAAATGCATATAGGCATCAGGCACGCATCGAGAGTTCCCTCCTGTTTTACTGTTTCGGGTTGCTAGGCTCCTTTATGCAGGGCCGGGGATTCCTTCGAGTTAGGAAGGGACCCGGGGAAGTCATGGACTTCGTGGTTGGGCGGAAAAGGCGCCTGAATCACATTCTTGGCCCCAGCTCGCAAGAAGACCAAAGGTGTCACGGCGGTTGGTGGTTCCAAGTTTATTTGCTATTGATGTACTTGTGTATTATTCAGGATTGGCTTGTGAAGCCCATTGTAAATGTATATGTATTTGTCATTCTTTGTTGAAACTTTGAAATAGAAGTATGTTTTGAAAGTATCTAATGTAACATTGATTTGAGAAGTTAAAGTTTTATAACTTAGCATAGAAAAGATGTTTCTATTAGAATTGTTGATTCTTCCAAGTGAGGTTGAATATATGTATATGAGAGAGTCATTGAAATACTTATGTTTTGTAAAATCTTGATACATTACATTGATATTATTATTATACATGAAATGCAATTTAAATTCTCTTTTATTAAGCTCATTTGGAAGTGTTATGAACAATGTTGACTACTTGGAAACCTTTTATAATGATTTGAATAAATTGAAAATACTCTTTAATACTGATTTAAACGGATTGAAAACACTCTTAATTTTCCGAGCGCTACATATATTAACTTATGAAATAATAATATCTTTGTGGAGTATACTACGATTTTTATTCGCATACCAATTTCATGACAATTAAGAGTAATATTAAATACATATGTCAAAGAAGTAAACAAATGAATCATATAAAAATTATAAATGTCTTTTCAGCCTTAAAAGCCACTTTTTTATATTGAACAAAGAAAAAAGGATTTGCAAGAATGGAGCTATGAAAAGTGTTTTAATTCAAGTAGTTGAAGACTGAAGTACACAGCCAACCTAGCCCAAAAGGCACCATGACAAAAACTAGTCATAAAATACATATTATAAGAGTTGTACAATAAAATATAGACACAATTCATTATAAAAAAATTTTTACCATTAGTAGAGGCCTTGAATTAGGTGTTTAAGAAGGAGGTGAATTGAATTGAACAAAGTAAGAGTAGAGAAGAAAAGGGCATCACCCAAATCCTTTCTCCAAAACTACAGACTCTGCAATGATTCATTTGTCATATCGCAGACTAGACCACACCTCATAACAACCAGGTAAAGAGCTTGCATTGTAGAAGCAACCAATTCAACTTTGGAAAAGATTCCATCAACAGGTGCTAACCCAAATTCAAAATTATAATGCTCAAATGCCAACTCCAATGGAGAAAGAGGGTAAATGAAAGGCTGAAAATAACATATTGCCGACATCTTCACCAAATCTTTATCCAACAAAATTTCCATGCAATTGGACAAGAAAGCAGAAGCTACCTCGAAAAGTAGAGCATGGGGGTTGTTCTGAAGCCATTCCCTACCCAAAATTGTTCTTATAGCTTCTTCAACCTACACACAAGGAATAGTGAAAACCATACCCAACTTTCATCTATCGTATGTATTGTTGCTTCTTTTCTCCCAAAAATATTTGGGTAGCATGACATGCCATGAAGACTCCATAATATCATAGTGAAATTGTGAATAGAGAAGAGAGAAAGAAAATATGTTATAAATGATATGAATAACATCAAGTTGGTGGAGTATATATAAAACAAAGACAACAATACTCAATACTTGAACATTTAATTCACCACAAGACACACATGTTGATGTGAGAATATTATTTCACAAAAGTTGAGTCATGACTTTAAGTGATTTAATAAGTAATAAAAGGTCAACTATTGATATTTGCAAATCTAATGATTCTAGGGTTATTCTGGAGGTTTGAATTCACAAGTCTAGTGTTTCAGACATTTGTTTCTAGAATGCAACTACAACCATCCATTGAACAGTTAAGTTGCATAATAATATAACTCGTAGTTACTATCAATACAATTTTAATTCTATGAGTATATGAATGTTGCATTAACTTATAATATGTTGACACTTGTCTCCATTCCAGACACTTTATGAAGGAATTTGGGTGTGTGGAAAATTTGTCCCAGAATAGAACAATATATAACATTTGATATTTTCATCACTCACGCTATGATTTTTTATTGGCATACCAATTTAATTCGCCAATGAATTTTTTTATTGGTTTAAAATTAGGTTTAATTCACCTTGATGAATTTTTTTATTGGTTTGAAAATAGATTTAATTTGCCAATGATTTTTTTTTGGTTTGAAAACAAGTTTTAATCGCTAACATAATTATTTTTTTTTGGCTTGAAAACAATTTTTTTTTTGGTTTCAAAACAAGTTTAATTCAACAAGGAAAATATTTTATTGGTTTGAAAATAGGTTTTAATCGCCAATGAAAATATTTTATTGACCTTTCAAAAAATATATAATTCATGAGGATTTTCTACAGACTTCTAACGATTACAAAAGATTCACCAATTGAGATTTTATTTTTTCCTGAAAAATGAAAAAAATCGCCAATAAATTAATATTTTTTCGAGAAGTATACAAGATTTTTTAGGTTTTTACACTTTTTCCAGGGGGTTCGTAAAGTTATCCTTGCTTATTGATGCCAATCTTGAAACATTAACAAGATTCACCAATTGGGATTATTATTTTTTCCCAAAAAATGAAAAAAATCACCAATAAAATTAATATTTTTTTTAAGTATACAATATTTTTTAGGTTTTTACACCTTTTCCAAGGGGTTCTTAAAGTTATCCTTGCTTATTGACGCAATCTTGAAACATTAACACTCTAATGAGTTGCAAGATGTCACGAAAGCACATTACTAGCTCAACATCCAATCACGTAAAATAACTCGACAGTCTACCATATGACCCTTCTTCCTTGTGAAGTGAATGTGCCTAATTTCGTGATCCATTTCAATAATAACATTATAACACTAGACTCCCAAAGTTTGGGACGAGGGTAATCAATTTAATTTTACATTACTTAACTATATTTTGGCATGAGAGAAGGATTATATTGAGTCTTGGCCATTAAGCAAAGGTGTAGTGAAGTGTGATGCTCTAAGTTCATGTAATTAGTTTTAGGGAGAGTTAGATTTAGAATATCACACATACACAACATAGATGCATGCATCATGACTAAAGGTGTATTTGT
This sequence comes from Sequoia sempervirens, assembly GCA_007258455.2. Lineage (NCBI taxonomy): Eukaryota > Viridiplantae > Streptophyta > Pinopsida > Cupressales > Cupressaceae > Sequoia > Sequoia sempervirens. The sequence goes on along the minus strand of VDFB02372921.1, from coordinate 43,600 downwards.
AAGGAGAATAGCCACTCCCAACCAAAGGGATGGTTTTAATTTGAGTGCCTTCTTAATTTAAGATTTTATAGTTGAGGCAAGGGTGAGCAAGTGGGTTGTTTAAATTTAGGAGCCTTTTCAATTTAGGGGTTTTATTGAGTATAAAGTTAACTCGATGAATAAATAGATGATAATAATTTTGGAAGGGGAGTGAGATTTGAACCACTCCATAAATCCTCCCATCACCTTATGTAGGCACAAAAATGTTAAATAATCTTCATATTGTTAAAAGGCAAATCTAGCTTTAACTAGTGATTAAACTTAAGGGTCTTTTCAATTTAGGGGTTTAATAGATAAGTTGATCATAAACTTTAATCAATAGTCAAATATTCAATGACAATTCTAGAAGGAAAAATGAGATTTGGACCAAGAACACCTCCACCAATCCCTCCTATCACTATTATGTATGCACAAAAATGTTAAATAATCTCCATATTTACTAAGGAAAATCAACTAGGTTGATTATTGATTAAATTGAAAGATCTTTTCAATTCAAAAGTTTAATAGATGAGAATAGACGGGCTGATCATAAAATTTATTGAAAAATAATCTTAATATTTTTAAGGCAAATTTACTATTGAATGTTAAACCATTTGATATAATAACTACATAAATACCCCTAAATTAATAGAACTTTTAGCCAAGCAATTAATCTACAACCTCCAAACTTCACACAACTATTTTATGGTAAAGATTCTATCTTATATTCATTCTATTTTATATTCTAATAATTTAATGTATGCTGCTTAGAAAATTTAGATACATTTTCAAATCAAAAAATATTATTCATAAACTGAACATAAAAAATTCAAAATATATAATTTTTGGATATGTGTGTCAAACACTCAATAGTGATTTTGAAAGTGATAAAATATAATTTAAATTTAAAGCTAAAATCACTTGCATTCAAATATACTCCCTACCAATTTTCCTATCACCTTATCTATATCATCAAATAATCAACAATCTCACTATTTTTAATGGAACTAAAAATATTTTCCAAGTCAAAATTTTATTCATAAATTAAACATAATTTTTTTTCAAAATATATAATTTTTTAATTTAATTTACATATAAAAATATATATAAATTTATTTATTTAAATATCAATCAAACAACCAATAATAATAATTTTGAAAGTGAAAAATATAATTTAAAAACTAAAATCACTTGCTTTCAAATATACCCTTACCAATTTTCCAATAACCTTATCTACATCATCAAGTAGTCAACAATTTCGATATTTTTAATGCGAATATCAATATAAAATCCTTACAATACTTTAATGTTCAGACTCCATATAAACTGACGGGAAAACTTTCGACCAATCAACTGAAAATCTGCAGGCACAAAATTCCCGACAACTATTTTACAGGTAAAGATTCTATTTAATCCCGTAATAATTCTCTTAACACCATTGAACATACCTGTACTTCAATTTAAAAGCAGACTCAGTTTTCCATGACCGATACCTTATTTGAATTCTTTTGGAAAGGGAAAAGCCCTTTCACATTTTGTTTCTTCAACTTTCCTGGTTATTGCTGGACTTACTGGTTCAATAGACATTTTTTAATGGTTTTTTCTTTTGACATTTTCCAAGAATCCAGTGAACTTCTACTTGATGTTTACTACACCCAAAACTTCGCAGAAGGTCATCCATGTCCCACTTTTATCAATTATGTAGAAATAATGGGCATAGAGTGATTTCCAGCTTTCCCACCGTATAACTAGAAGGAAAGTCCAAGTCTTTGCCGTGGTTGCCCTGTCGGAATTCGTATTCAGCAGGAGAATCACCAAAGTAATTCTCATTCCCCACCTACAAATACTCTGAAAGTTGTAAAGCATCTCATGCCTGTGGGATATTTCTTTAGCAGTGTGAGAATGGCCTACACTACTGTAAACAAGTTTCTAGTTATCATTTCATTTCTCTTTGTTATCTTCTCCACTATCCCAAGCTTCTGTCTTTGCAAATGTTCTGAGCAGGAATCTGAAGCACTTCTTTTCTTCAAAGCCAACTTAGACGAGATGGGCGAATTTGTGAATTCCTCTTGGGTGAAAGGCACGGACTGTTGCATGTGGGAAGGTATAACCTGTGACAGTCACAACCACCATGTAATGGAGATTTACTTCACCAGTAAAGTCTTCAAGGGAGGCGTGATATCAGAAAGTCTGTGCAACCTTCCTTTTCTTACAAGCCTGACAATGAGTAACAATGCCCTAACAGGTACTCTTCCTCCTTGCTTGGGTAATCTCTCTCATATTCAATATCTTGACTTAAGCATCAATAACTTGAGAGGCGAAATTCCTAGTTGGTTTACAAACACATCTTCTCTAACTGATCTTATATTACATGGTAACAATTTCGAAGGTCCGGCCATTCCTCCCGTCTTTTGCCAACTTACCAGCCTTACTGACATTGATCTCGGAAGCAATCAGCTCAATGGAAGTATACCATCCTGTGTGGGAAATCTATCCTCACTTAACTCTCTTACTCTTGATGAGAACCAGCTCACTGGAAGCATACCAAGTAGTCTAGGGAGTCTCTCCTCTTTGAAATACCTCGGTCTCTCTAACAATCAGCTTGTGGGTAACATCCCCTATTCTTTGGGCAACATCTCTGCACTTGTGGTGTTGGATTTGTCCAACAACCAATTAGATGGTACTCTTCCCTTGTCATTTGCTAGGCTTTCCTCTCTTAGAGAACTCTATGCTTATGGCAATGCATTTAACCAAACCATTCCTTCCTCTGCCTTACCATCTTCTCTGGAATATCTCTCCCTCTCGCTAAACCACCATCAAAAAATTTCAGAGACCTTCTTTAATAACCTCACCAAATTAATGCATCTTTCCATGTCCAATTGTGCTGTAAATATTAGCACAAACTGGATCCCCACCTTCCAGTTAGAATTGTTGTATCTCACATTTTGTAAGATTGATGGCCCATTTCCGCCCTGGATTTCAACTCAAGTATCTCTTGAGTATTTGATATTAACTGAAAACAATCTTGTTGGAGAACTTCCCTCATGGCTTTGGGATACCTCTTCTTCATTGTCATTTGTGAATCTATCAGGAAATCATCTGCAAGGCCAGTTAATTTTTCCAAATCTTCAGATTCAGAATCTATGGTTGACTCTGGACTTGTCTAGAAATGAACTAAGTGGGAACATACCGGCTATATGGCCTAGTTCTCGATTGAAAGCACTGATGTTGACGGATAATGCTTTCAGAGGTAGTATTCCTTCTGAAATTGGCCAACTAAAGTATCTCCAGATCTTAGACATTTCCTTTAATCAGTTATCGGGCTCTATTCCAAGAAACATTATATCTTTAGAAGCAATGGCCACAACAACACAAAATGGAGTTGTCTTGGATCTGAAATGGAGATTCTTTGTTGATTATGGCAAGGCAAATTTTGTTTTAACAGAGGATTTGATCATAAGCATCGTATCATGATGAATTAGATATGATTTCCAAAGGCATAGACCTGGTTTATCCATATATCCTTTCCACCTTGACATCCATAGATCTCTCCCACAATCAATTTAGTGGGGGTGTTCCTTCTGATTTTGGGAAGTTGAAAGGGCTGAAATTTCTCAATCTATCGATGAATAATCTCAGTGGAGTTGTTCCAAATAGCCTGGAAGAAATGAGTGACCTAGAGTCCTTGGACTTTTCTACGAATATGTTTTCTGGACAAATTCCTTGGGGAATTGGAAATCTGAACTATTTGGGGTTCTTGAACTTGTCCAATAACCACCTCTCTGGCAGTATACCACAAGGAGGACATATGGTCACATTTGGAGAGTCATCATATTTGGGGAATCCTTATTTATGGGGATGTCCTCTTCCAAAAAATTGCTCTTGGCCAGAGTTTAATTCTCCTCCTAATTCTACCAATGATGGAGAAAAGTTTAAAGAAGGAAACAGAATTGAAATTCCATGGTATCAGATTGCAGTGGGATTGTCATATGGAGTGGGTTTTGCAGCTGTAGTGGCACTGATTGTAGCAAGAATGAGATGGAAGGCGAAATACTTTCAAGTGGTTGACACCATTTTGAAGACTTTATTTCCTTGGCTCCGCAATCAGAGGCTATGAACCATTTTTTCTCCATTCAAATGTATAAGGCTATCCAAGACTCTGTTATTATGTCATAAGTTTGTATCATGTTCAAAGGCATGTTTGCATCCCACAGTATTTAGTCAAGTATTGAAAGCGTGAAATTTGTTTGCTTATTTGCTTAGAGTCCAGAAGATTGTTTACTTATATTCTTGTGGATAATGATAAATGCTAGAGGTTTGAAACCTTTGAGTTTTGAAATATCATCTGTCAGTAATGTTCTTTTGCCTCAGATGGAACTCCTTTCAACTTGATATAAATGATAGTCACTTCTTCATATTTTTGCAACATAAACTAGAGTTTCACAGAAGAATAAATAGAACTAATGGCATATAATATGGTATGTTCCTTCACAATTCTGTGTCTTGAGGAAGTGTCTCAAGACATGTAACTGGATGCAACTGTGTTAAATTTTTTCTATCCAATGATTCGAGGCCCTCCATCATATGATCAACTTCCGCTACTTTGTTATCGGGACAGCTGATTTGTATATGGTAAGATTGGACAAGAAGTATTTCATGATCCCTCAAAAAATACAGGATAGAATTTGTTGTTTCTCTAACGCTCATGTTGAAATTTTGAAAATTTCTTGCAGATTCGTACCTGTGTTGCTCTTGTATATGCATTGGAATTTTATGGTATGTAGATGGCAATTGGAAATTTAACGATGTTGGCTAGTATTGAAATGAGCCTAAGAAAATCTCAGGGTAAATTTTCAAGGGAAATCTACAATATCTAAGAATTTCTTAAGACATTAAGGTTTTTACTACAAGCATCTTCATAATATTCTCATGTCATATGCTCCATATTGATATTAGGCATATAGTAGTTGGTCATTAGATTTTTGTATAGACGGTCCAAAAAGGACCCTTATACTTCTAAAACTTCTCCATCCATAAATTAAAAACCGAATAAGGTACAGTACTAAAGAGCAAGAAATACCCCTTTCATGAAGATAAACCAGTCTAATAAAAATTGTCCAGGGGCTTCAAATACAAAAAATACTCAAGCATACCATGCACTTGCAACACCATGCTCAAAAGAATTGTTTGCATCGTAGAACATATTTAATGTCCTTCCACATTCTTATGTTATATACATCATTAGGTACATCTGCTAAGCATCTAAATATTGATATCATTCCTGATCTTCTCACAATGTTCACAAATTTGGCTTGAAATACCCATTGCTTTACTGTTATCTTTTAGCTTTAGTTTGCTTGACATTTAAAAAGTTAAAAGGAAATAATCTTGCTGTGAATTCAAGTCTTATCCGAAATGGAGGCGAAGGATCGGGTATCTCCCATGGAACGAAAGTAGATACAATGACAACAAAAAAATGTGTCACATCCCACAATCTCCATTGTTTTCCTAAATGTCTAATGTCCAGATCTAATTTGGATCAAGTCTAAAGCATTAATGTTCTGATAATTCATTGTAATCGTATCTTGGTGACTTTGGATACCCATGACGATTCAAGTTGTAAATGTTATGGTTTTAACAGTCATAATAATTAATTGTTCTTGATGATTTGTTTTCTATTGATTAATTTGAGAATGTTATAATTTAAATGACTTTAGTTTTAGATGATGGAATGGTATACCTAAAAGGTAGTGTTTATGTTTTTGTATTAATTAGAAACTTTACTTATTTTAAATATATGTAAATTATTAGGATTAATGTGTCATTTATCTTGTTATCTTACGTATATTTTATGTATCTTCAACATTCTTGGAAAGTGTCCTTGGATGTTTTGTGTGATTAAAAAATATTTTGTAGTTAAGATTCATTAAGAATATTGGTATTAGTTGTCATATGCAAACACGAAGGAGGTGGAGCACAATGGTAGTAGTTATAGTTGACTTTGGACTCACTAATTGTACTTTCCTAATTCTAAGTGTTAGGATTGAGTAGCAGGGACTCTTACATGATAGATGGGACCCACATGAGTTGGCTACTCCAAAATGGAGTGCTATACTTAAGGATGTGAGTCATCGAGAGTTGTGAAAATAAAGATACCTTTACAGTTACATTTTACTATCCTTGAGGCCAATAGATTGCACCTATGTGATGTCCATGTGAAGTCATTTATCAATTTACTATTCCCAAAAGATGCTCTCCAAGGTGGGCATAGCGTTTTTTGCATGATATCATGATTTTGGTATCTATTATTTTGGTAAACCATTATGGTTTGTCCCCTCTATGTTCCTATATATTGAGGGAATAATATAGTGGTTTCATGAGATTGTTTTATAGGTGCACATGTGCTCTCAAAGTGTCGTCAAAGTTAAGAGAGTGTTAGCATGTTGCATGTATCTCATTCTCGAAGATTAATACACACTTTTCCTCTTTCTCATGTGAAATCTTTTCCAAAAATATTTTCTCTATGTAAATCCCATGTTGACATGGTTTGCTATTTTTTTTATTTCTGATTTTATGCAATCATATAATCATTTTATGGTAATCTTTATTTAAAGAAAAATATTTCAGATTTCTATACACTTGTAGAAGATTTTATTGTAGTAGTTTCACCTTGTTTCTCGACTTTTGGTATCAAAGATAAAGTTCTACATAGAGAGTGATGCCTTTCTATTAAGTGTGGAAGATTTTTGGCTATAATAGAAGCTTTTGCATTGTGTGGTTTTGCATATTTAAGCAAAGATTGAAAACCATGGCTTCTATTTCCCATATGAATATTGATAAATTTAATAGTACTAGATATGAGATGTAGGAATTGAAGATGGAAAATGTATTTGAAAAAAATAAAATTAGTGATTATATGTTTCACAAGAAAAGAAGTCATTTGGTATGTTTGATAAAAATTTGTTGAAATTAGACAAGAAGGCATAAGAAACCATTTGGTCATGTCTTACAAATTCTATCATCTTGAATGTTTCTAAGGAGTATTGCATTTAAGTTGTGGAAGAGGATAGGTGATATCTATCAAACCAAAATTATTCCTAAGAAGTTATATCTCAAAATATACTTGTATTCATGTTAAAAATGAAAGATAGTGGTTTTATTACACACTATCTAAATGAATTTAATTTGATTTTATGTCAAATTGCTTTTATAGATGTTAAATTGGAAGAAAAAGAAGATAAATGCATCTTATAAATTTTCCCTTTACTTGATACTTGATAAAATATAATTGTTGTCATTAATGATAATAGTGTAAATCCAAAATTGGATAATCTTATTACTACTTTTCTTTCAGAGGAGATGAGAAGAAAATATATTAACAAATATCTAAAAGATGCTTCACATGTATGAAGAAGGTTCAAAGAAAAATGAGGGCCTATAAATGATAAGAAAGATAGGTCAAAGTCTTAAGGACACTTTAAGATCAAAGTCTAAAGGAGAGTAAAGTAAAGTGTTAGAATTGTAGAAAGAGAGGACATGTGAATAAAGAATGCAAAAATAAGAAAAACAGTTCAAATTCCTATAAAAAATCCTTCACTGATTGTGACAATTATGCTTTGTTTATTTTTGCGAGCACTATTAATGATTATGTTTGACTTATTAATTCAAGTTTCTTCTACCATATGACTCTTCATAAGATGTGATTTTCTACATATACAACTTATGATGGAGGAAACGTTTTCGTTAAAGACAACAATACCAAGTAGATTGTTGGTAAAGGAAAAGTATAGTTGTGTTTTAATGATGAATGGATATAAAAAAACCCTTGATTTTATTTTGTATAGTCTAGGCCTCGAGAGAAATTTATTTTCTATATCCAAGTTAAATGATTCTAGTGTACATGTGACATTTGGAAAGTTTAGTTGCAAGTTGTTAAGATGGAACTTGGTGGTTGCTAGAGGATCTTGGATTAAGACCTTGTTTAGGTTTAATGTGTCCACATTTTATATTTTTTTCAATGTAATTGGCATTAAAAAATGCATGTATATTGTGGAATCAATATTTGAGTCACATTAGTGAAAAAGGTTTTAGGACAATTGGTAATAAAAAGATGGTTGACAATTTTTCTAATTATTTTTGGGTTTTTGAAAAATAGAATAGACCTTCATTTCTTATTGGAAGTAACAAACCTAAGAGATTGTTTAAAATTATTCATTTAGATTAATTTGGTGTAGTGGTAGTGGGTTATATGGGTAAGTCTAATTATTATGTTACATTCATTGACGTTGTATCTAGATACAGTTGGATTTATTTTCTGTTTCCAAAATATAATTTTTTAACTAAGTTTAAGTAATTTAAACATTAGTTGAAAACCAAATGGATTATAAGATAAGGGTGTCGATATCTAGTAATGGTGGTGAATATTTCTCTAGTAAATTTAATGAATTCTATCACCATGCATATTTTGTTTGAGATAGAAGACATGTTACACTCCCCAACAAATAAGGGTGGCAAAAGAATGAATTAACACTTAATGGAAAGAACTAGAAGCATGCTAAGTGGTACGCAACTAGATCAATCCTTTTGGATAGATATTGTAATGGTTGCATGTTATTTGATTAATTTATCTCTTGTTGGAAAAACTACTTATGAAGTGTGGACAGGTAAAAAACCTCCAATTGTATATTTAACGATATTTGGTTGTGAGGTGTATGTTCATGTGCATAAAAAAAGGTTATTTAAACTAGATTCAAAATATTAGAAATGCATCTTCATTGGTTATGATGAGAACACCAAAGTTTATAATCTTTGCAAAATCCTCTAACCCAATTTTTTTTTTTGAAGATGTGTTTTTCATGGAGTTTAGAGCTTATTCAAGTGAAGAACAACCAAAAGAAAAAATAAAGAAAAATTAATGCACTTTGAAACAAAAAAAGAAAAGTAGGAACATGCACATGTGGAAGAATAGTTAGAATAATTAGAGGATGGAGAAGAAGAGGGTTCATATGATGTTTTAGATGATGACATCCAAGGTGAGAACACAAAAGAACATGTAGAGCCCATTACTCCTACCTTTTAAAGGAGATGCACAAGATAATGAAATCCAATTGATAGGTATAGCCAACCAAATTTTTACTATTTATTTGATTTCTTGAGTACTAATAATGAACCTAGATCTTTCAAGGAGGCTCTCTCTTTAGAGGATAGTGGTTCATGGATACAAATTGTTGGTGTGAATAGGGGTATTACCTAACTAGTTCCACTATTAGGTCCTTTTCGTGCCTTATCACTTAATATTGTAGATGCATTTATAACAATTCAGATCTTGTCAGTGTACCACCCATCTCTTTTATCTTTCTTTCATTTTGTGAGCATTGGGTCCACTAGACAACGTGTCCACTTAGTAGTGAGCCTTTTTGTAGTATGTTGTAACTAGTTATAATATATTGTGAGCTAATCCTCATCATGGTTTTTCCCTTTTTGGGTTTTCCACATAAAAATATGATGTTCATGTGTTATGTGCTTTGATGATTATTTTCATGCTTTCCCTTCTTACTTAAAATTGAATATGGTATGCAGAATGAATGTTTAAATGCTTAAGTGGTTTCAGAGAATACTGATTCACCCCCCTCTTAGTATTTTGAGTGTTAAAATTTTGATTCTAGTAGCACCAACATAAGATAAACCTCTACCAATATACATAGAAATGACACAACCAAGGAAAACTTTAGTGGCGAATCTTCGCCAATTGGAAAATTCTAGGAATCGGCCAAGTCGAAATTGGCGAATTTCTTGCACCCAACAGGGTGTCCAAATCTCCTAGATTTTATGAACTATAGGTCCAATGCATGTCCATTCGCCAATGAGTTTTTTTATGAGGCATATTTAAGAAAAAAAATAGCCATTTTCAAACTACGCATTTCAATTGGACCGACTAATATTTTTTCCTGGAATCCCGAAAGCATTTAATAAAACACCTACATATTTTCCAATAGTACTATTAAAACAACATTGTATCAAGACCCATTTCGCCAATTAAAATTTACAAATAGTTGCTTGTGAAGACCCATTTTGCCAATTAAAATTTATAAATAGTTGCTCATGAGGACCTGTTTTGCCAATAACGTTAAAAAATAATTACATTTGAGGACACATTTCGCCTTGAAAATTACAACATATTGTTGAATAAGCATGTGGGATTCACCAAATTTTTAATATACCATTTAAAAATCCCACGAAATTCGCCAAATATGGAATCACGGATTGATATTAATACAATCAAAAGTGTCATTTATTCTTACACATTTTGTTCGGTTCTGAGGTTTTACTTCTCGATTCGGAAGTCAGCGAAAGCCAAAAACGTAGACTTAAAAGTGAGTGATCATTTCTTCATAGTGTTATTAGTTATAATAATAAGTTTTCTTTATCTCTTTTCCATTCTTGGTTTAACAAAGTGAACCTTAGAACCCACTCTGAAGTTTCGAAGTTTTTGAAACCTCCAACCCATCGACTAGAAAGATGACCAAGAAAGACTTGCAACTCAACAAAGTGAACCATCAACCAAGTCAGGGAATCGGGAAGTTATGAAAATTTAGAACTCCGCGACAAGGTTATAAAAATTTGAGGACTAGCGACTAAGGTTAGGAAAAGCCAAAAAATTTATATTGTATTCCATGGTATTGAATTTGATATGTGATTCTGCATCATTTTTAAAGAACAACACATATCACACTACTCATAAATTCCTATTGCATTTCCATTCACACAATCTTTGATAAATAATTGAAAGGAATATTATTAATCCATTCCTTGAACAAAAGCTAACAGTTCAACATCCATAAATTATAAGTTATAAGCTAACAGAAGCTAACAGTTCAACATAAATAACTTATAAAGGCATCCACCAAACTTAAACAATAAAAGCTTAAACTACCAAATCACCTAAATTATATTGAGAAATCCTTACGCATCCATCACCATAAAATCTTTATTCACAAATAAACATTCCACAACAATGAAACTATCCAAAAATCTATCATTCCAATAATAGACAATCCAATAAAATATAGAGTTTTTTTTGTCTTGATAATGGTTTCTTGAAGACAACCATTTTAGAAATTAAAATAAAGTCTTTGAAGTATCAAGAGAGCCAAATTAAAGAAAATAACATAAAAACTAAGAAATAAACAACAATCCCACTCCCAGCACCGACTCCTTCACTTTCAATTATTTATGCCTCCTTCTCCTTCAGTAATGCCTCATGTGCCTTTACTCTTTGCCTGTATTCCCAGTACTTGGTGACAATTGCGGTGATGTTTTTGCTTCCTAGAGTTGTAGTAATTTGTAACCTGTTTCTCCATTTTCCCAAAGCATTTTCAAACTCAACCAACATCTGAGATCTTTTCTCTTCTCCACATTTATAAGTCTTCAAGTGGATCTCCATTCCATTGAGTTTCGAGAGGACTCCCATGTCACTATAGCAAGATCAGCTATTTCTTTCTTGAATATCTCTCTAAACTTCAGAGAGATCTCTCTTATATCTAGAATGTTTTCATCAAACTCATCAATAATTTCCACTCCCAGAATATGACAATCTTCTTTAATTTCCACCAACATTTCATAATATTGATCAAGTGTATTATTAATTTCCTTCACCAGATTATCATACATATTCAATTTTCATTCCAATGAAACAGACCAGGAAGGGTCTAGCTCCTTAGGATTATTCACAATTTTCTCACCAATTAATATCTTCAGATCCATAGAGTTCAATTCTTTCATTTCCTGAGAGAGCACATAGAGACTAATTTTATCTTTTCTGAGTTGTTGAAGTTCTATTACTTAACTCCTTCCTCTTGTTAACAACTCGAGTGTATAAGAGCACAGATTTATTCAGAAAGAAGATAGCCTCTTGATATATTTTATCGATCCCCTCACAAGCAGCTCTGGAATAGCTCAAATTATTTTTCATTTTCTCTATGGTGAGCACATTGATGCCCTCTACCTGAGAACTTGAGGCTTCATCAAATGTAGGAGTGGCCATGGAAGAAATAAAGTTACTCAATGTGAGGACTGAGATTCTAGTTTTATATGTTTTTTCCTCTGTTCTTTCACTCTTTTAATCAAGGTATTGAATGAATAATTGGCATGGTACACATCATTTCCAGTGTTGGAGGCTCCATATCAACATGTGTGACTTTGTAGTTCACCTCTGTTATTTAATCTTCATTTAAATCCTTCACAGGCTCAACAATTTCTAACATTTGATTTCCAAAAGTAGAATCAGTCACCATCCTTGACATCCTCCTGGCTTTCTTAGGTTTAGAAGAGCTTTGAAGTAACTTTGAAACTGTATCCACTCCAGCTGTCATTGTAGGAATATGCTTTCTCTTCTTCTCCACTGCTTTTTTCAACCATCCTAGGGAGGCTACTACCAGACCAGAATCTTCATTTCCACTAATACTTTCTTTAGGAGTGCTAAGCCTAGGAGTGAAAGGTGGATTATCAAGTGGAGAAGAGGGAAATTCAGACAGAGGAGGAAAGATATTATCTTTAGCAATCTATTGAAAGATAGCTTTAGAATCTACAACAAGAAGTTTTTCTTGATTGGTCTTCTTCTTAGGGGTAGGAGAAAGCACACTGTCTTGTTCACAGATGCTCTTCAACTTGACTATTTCTTCTGGCTTATCAGCATCACCTCCTAATTGAGAATTTGCACTGGAGGACCTAACAGAGGGTTTCCCTGATGATACACTTGCACCAGATGCTTGTGTAGACCCATGTTCATTCTTTTGTGATGACTTAGGCTCCTGAACAGGACCAACAACTTGCTGCCATTTCCCATCCAACCAGTCCTGGGTTCTTTTAAGCATTGGGGCAGCACAAACCCTTGTATCTGAAATTTCACTTTGGCTCCAATCAACCCTAGGGTGGGATTTATTAGGCAATTTTTCATATGCAGGATCTATGATTGTTGAATCCTCAACTACATTTTTCAGGAATGTGAAATGACAGACCAAAAGCTTATATTTGTTTTAGTGTTAGCCTCATATAATCTCTTCTCAAAACTTTGTTTACATCGACACAATCTTCCCATAAATCTTTGATAGATGGGTGATGCCAATATAAGCTCCCTCCATAGAGATTTTGCTTCAAAAAACCCTTACTGTCAAAATTAGCTCTCATAGAAAGATTCTGGAGGTTATATTCCTTGAGAATTCCTTCAGCTCCCCTGTCCATCTAGTTTGTTTTGCACACAAAAGAAGGGGTCTCCAATGGGAAGATATACCCTCGTTTCCCCATGTTCGTATACTTAATATTAACCATGGCCATTTGTCGAAAAACTTCCAGAAATATCAGTAAATATTTAGGATACTGAGGTAATTTAAATGGGGCTTTCTCAAAACACCCTATTCTCAGATAGGAAAACTTATCAAATTGGATATAAAAACTCCCAAATTTTGATACAAGAGAAATTGATTCAGGGGAAAGGCACATTTATGGATTTCCATCTAGCCTCCTCACGATCTCCATTAAAAATGCATCCTTAACATGACAAAAATCATCCATTCCAAAGTGTTTAGTGAAGTGAGGAAAGCGTTTATACACAGGAATATCAAAAGTTGGGATTCCTTGCAGCTCCAACCCAGGCCAAAAGGACCTTTGACTACCTACAATGTACATCAGGCATCTTGAACACATACAAAAAGTAACAGACTTATGGAAATTAATTAATTGCTCATTCAAATGGAAACAAATAACTTCAACCTAGTCAATGAAAATGTTCTCATCACAGACTATCAAGATAAATCGACACATTCAATCCTCAAATAACTCAACTTGTGCATTCACAACAACGCGGTGCAATAAAGCAATAGCATCTACAATTTCTCCCTTAAAATGTACTCTTTTGAGTTTACTCGATAGTTGCAACTTACCTTTCTTTTCAGACTTCAACCAGGTTTTGGCCATGGAGTTCTTACAGGTTAGTCCTTATTTTCTTTGAAAAATTCACCTGCCACTGTGACAGACATGTCTTCTACAGGTTCCCTTTCTAGAATCCCCAGCACACAGGAAACAACTTTAGGAGAAATTTATGTAATTACAGTTTTGTCTGCGGCTTTAATTTCCCATGTCTACAGAATGTACCTTGTCGCACATGTACTTATCAAGTCCACACTCAACACAACTTCTAGAAACCCTACAACATGAGCTAGCCCCCTTTCTAAGAGTTTTATATCCAACTCATACTTGTCGTCCCTCTCCAGGCGCGCCCAAAATTCATCTAACTTAAAAGGTCTGAGCGACATATCCCTTACGCCAACCCAACATTCACTCTACATGAGCACAAATTCCTAGAGAATGAATGTTTGTACATGATATTTTGAGTACTGGCCTTGGCAAAGAACGAGAATGCAGGCTAAAATTTTGAGTAAAAAGAATGTTTGCACTTGAGAAGTACTGGCCTTGACAAAGAATGAGAATGCAGGTTGAATGTCTGAGTAAAACCTTGCCACCCACTTATGTTGTTATTTTTTATAGGACATGCTTTAAATGCGGCATTCAATTTCATTCCTTGAAAAGATAGCCTTTAAACTTGCATGCTTTTGGAAATTCCTGAAAAGACAACTCAAGTTTATTTCGTACATACCATTCAATGAGATGTCAGATGACGATTCCTTTGAAAGGAAAGATAAGTCCATAATGTGCGTGGTCACTGAAACTTGGAACCTTAAAACCAAAGTCTGAAGTTTCAAAGTTTTTGAAACCTCCAACACACCGACTAAAACCACACACCGTAACTCAAAGGTTACGTATGCATGAACTTAAGTTACTCAACAAAGTGAACCAAGTTGGGGAATCAGGTAGTTATAAAAATTTAGAACTCCGCGACAATGCGACATGTCACATGGTTATAAAACTCGAAGGACTATTGACTAAGGTTTCTTTCCTCCCTTATTTTGAGTCTACAACCATACATCAAATGTTCATCGAATGGTTGAGTAATTTATGATATAAATAATAAACATGTGTTTTAATTTTTTTAAAATTTTTAACCATTAATGCGCTCGGATTGACATCAAGGCCTTTATAAAATGAATTACAATGTGACATTAATAGCACAAAGCACAATAACACTTAACATTGCAATTGCAAAGGACTTAATAAAATGAATTACAATGTCACATTAATAGCACAACCATTAATAGCACAGTAACACTTAACGTTGCAAAGGACTTAATAAAAGGAATTACAATGTCAAATTAATAGCACAACCATTTATTTTATTACAACTGAATTATAATG
The DNA here is from genome assembly GCA_007258455.2 of Sequoia sempervirens. Lineage (NCBI taxonomy): Eukaryota > Viridiplantae > Streptophyta > Pinopsida > Cupressales > Cupressaceae > Sequoia > Sequoia sempervirens. The sequence goes on along the minus strand of VDFB02372921.1, from coordinate 28,276 downwards.
TCACATTATTACATAGTACAAATACAAATGTAAGCGCAAGCGCCAAGCTTCTGCTGGACCGCTAGTGAAAACGTAAATGTAATACATGTGTGTCTGAAAATAAATGGGACTTGTCGGGTCAACCATGCGCTCTAAAAATAAATGCATGGGACTTCTAGGATCATCCATCGTGTCTGAAAATAAATGCATGGGGAAAGGCAGGCTAATCAAACCGGGGAAATGGGAGCTATGAAGATACAAAATGTACTTTTGTCCTTTGAAAATCAGAGTCATGCAGAAGATGAGGGGTTGTAAAACTGATCCCATCTTCTACTTGCAGCTTCCATGCACTAGGAGAGAACTTATCTCCATCAGAGCTCCTCATCCTAGCTCAAAACTTGTCTGAGAAGTCAGGTGAACCAAATCAACTTCTTTCCAATTCCACCCATTCTGAGCTTGAAGGAAATTGTTCTTTTACTCTATAACTACATAACTACAGGCAAGAGAATTTAGAGTATCCCCAATAATGCCACATCATCTTCTTCCTGGATCCTACTCCTTATTAACCCTACAAAATGAAAACCCTTATGGAAATTCGAACATTGCGCTCAATAGTAAAGAATTTAACCTTCAACAAATGATTTCAATTTTTAGTTGTGCTCACTATCCTTATTTATGGACAATAATGCCGCCAATAGTGCCATTACTAGACTGGTCCCTGTGTACACCTCGCACGTGTCACGTGTGAGGTTAGGTATAATCATGATTCATAATTGTGATTCGTGCAAACCAAAAAACCAACTTAAATTTTAATCGATTTGTGTAACTTAAGCCTTACATTTATTTAAATGTTTAATTTGATTGACATCTGGACTCTGACAACCTCGCTACATGCAAAATGTACCTCAAGTTGACATGTTGTCAATTGTCAAAATTTCTAGTGCCATTCAAAGTTCAAACTATATGAAATCATTACAAATCTTGTTTCACTAGCCATTTAGTCTTGCATTGACAACAAATTCTAAACTGCCGATCATTGTAAATCTAACGGTTAAAGGGTAATTCCAGAGGTTTAAGTTCACAAGACTAGCGCTCTGTGCATTTCATTCTGGAATAAAACTACAACCATACATCAAATGTTCATCAAATGATTGAGTAATTTATGAATTATGATATAAATAATAAACATGTGTTTTAAAAAAAAATTTAAACTTTAATGCGCTAGGTTTGACATCAAGGCCAAGGAGCTGGTAACTTAACATTGCAAAGGACTTCATAAAATGAATAATGATACCAAGAACCGAGGGATAAGGTCAACGACAAATTAGAAATCAATAACATTTTGGTAAACCCTAACAAGAGTGACAACTTTTAGTGTTTATAATTTTTTTTTGTCAATTTGATGGCAACTTTCCTTTTTAATTTGTATTGCTTTATGTTTTACTTTTAAATCTACATGCAATTATTTCATAAATATATAATACTTAATTTTTCAAAGGAAAAGAAAAAATTGATTTGAATAGATTCATAGACATTGAACTCAGAAAATAACTCTTTACTGTAAATTTATAACAAATATTAACACAACAAAACCATTTATTTTATTACAACTGAATTACAATGTGACACATTATTACATATATTTTTAAAGATGAGTAGCTGTAGAGCAAGCAAGCTCTTGTTTTGTATAAATAACATAAGTCACTTTACATAGACACAATTTATTCCAAGTTGTTGCTCATGACAATGGATTACAAATTGATTCCAATTTCCAAGGTTCTGCCAATGACAACGTAATACAAATGTGACACTAAAAATAAATGCATGATTCCAAAGCTTCTATTGGTGAGAGCATAGTACAAATGTGGCACTAAAAATAAATGCAAGGAACTCACCCAGGGAAAACCATGCTGGGGAAATGGGAGATGTGAAGATACAAAATGTGCTTATCCCCTTTGAGAACCAGAGTCATGCAGAAGATGAGGGGTAGTAAAATTTCTCACATCTTCTATCTGCAGCCTCCATGCATCAGGATAGCACTTATGTCCATCAGAGCTCCCCATCCTAGTTCAAAACCTATCTGAGAAGTCAAGTGAAACAAATCAACTTCTTTCCAATTCCACCCATTCTAAACTTGAAGGAAATTGGTCTTTTACTCTGTAACTACATAACTGTAAGCAAGAGAATTTAGAGTATTCCCAATTATACCACAACATCTTCTTCCCAAATCCTTATTAACCCAAAAAAATGAAAACCCTTATGATACTATCCACTTTCACTAACCTTATTTAATAATTTATGGGCCACTAGTGCCGCTACCAAACTAATTCGTGCAAACCAAAAATCCATCTTAGTCAATTCATGTATCTTAAGCCTTACATGTACAATTAAAATGTTTAATTTGATTGACGTCTGGCTACATGCAAATTGTACCTCAATCTGACAAGCTGTCAAAATCAACAGACTCCAATAAGCACTACCAGTGCCACTCAAACGATATGAAATCATTACAAATCTTGTTTCATTAAAGCTATGAGTTGTCCAATCAATCACTTTGGATTGTCAAAATATTGAGAATTTCAATTAAATGAAATGTAGTACGTCAAGGAATTGAAAAGAGAGAAATGAGCCTTGATCTCGCCATGTGTCCGCATCTAACGGTTCTAGTCATATTTTGGAGGTTTCAATTCGCAAGTCTACTGCTTCAGAGACTTACTTCTGGAATGCAACTACAACCGTCCATCAAGAATTCATCAAATGGTCATGGTTATATTGATTTTCCTTTACATCCTTTGTGTAAAACGTTCTTAAGTTTTTAAGCCTTGGTCCTAAGTTCTTCCTAGGTGGTCACTCTTTTAAAACAAAATTTTTGCACATGCATATTTCTACCACTTAAGTTCTATCACTCATCGCCAAAATCCAACCCATCAGGTTCATTACCACAATGATGAGCCTTGATCTCCCCACATGTCCGCATCTAACGGTTCTAGTGTAATTCCAGAGGTTTCAATTCACAAATCTAATGCTTGAGAGATATACTTCTTGAATGCAACTACAACCGTCCATCGAAAATTCATCAAACAGTTGTGGTCCATAATGTCACGTGGTCGCTGAAACTTGGAACCTTAGAACCAAAGTTTGAAGTTTTTGAAACCTCTGACCTACTGACTACAAAGATGACCAAGAAAGACTTGCAAATAAGGTTAGAAAAAACACCAAAACCTCAACTTTGGTGAATTAAGATAGGAAAGGTGGCAAAGATGGTGCATTTATGAAGTGAAGATCGTAGGTAGATTCGAGTTAGTGGACATGACTGGATGATCAATGGGTAATTAATATCAGTTGTGTGGAGTTTGGAAAATTATTACCTCTTGTCCCTCAATTAGCAAAGTTAATAATAGAGTTTGGCATGGAGAAGAAAGCACACAAAAAGTCTGAAAGAGTGGCGGTGTAGCTACAACAGTTTTCAAATGGAGGCCAACTTCACTGTACGTTCGAGGAGGAAATTAAACCCATTTTTTGGTGATGCTTCTGACCAAAGATTAATGGGGATGTTTTTATTCACTAATGGGAGGTTGGTACAAAGTGTGCGGATGATTTTGGGGAAATCCTTGGGAAATATGAGACATAGATACAAGACTAACATGGATGTATACTCCTTGATTACAACATGGGGTTTGGACTTGGGGGAATCAACAAGAACAATGAGAGAAGTGATGGACATGATTATGCATAGAGATTTCTTGGAAGGATTAGAATCAATACTTGAATGGGCAGTTCCAGGTGAAGGTTTCGAATATCGTGAAGGCTTTGAAAATGTGGAACTAGAAGGGGCAAAAGGATGCACCCCTTTCGTGTGTTGGCCAGAGGATGAGATTAAAAATCAATGCAGGGAAGAAGCCAGGTTAGGCTAGAAAGCATTGAAGCTCTTTCTAGAGCTGATGAAGGTGGAAGCAATTATAGCATAGTTGAAAGCGGAGGCAGAGCAAATGGAAGCATAGGCGAAAGCGGACACAAAGTGTATGAAAGCAAAAGGACATAATGTGAGGAAGTGGAAGATGAAAGCAAAAGGACAAAATGCGAGGAAGCAGAAGATGAAGGGAAAAGCAACAAGGAAAGTTGTTTATGAAATGGGTAGCACTAGTTGAATTTGTAGTTTTTGTAGGGTTTTTACAGAATTAATGCAAGACTATTACTAAGTTTTTGGCTTGTTGAGGGTTGAACCCTATTACAGTTGTATAGTGTGAATAGTAGGAAGGGTAAAGGAATGATTAAAAATCTTGTTGAAATATGTAAGGTAGTTACAGATAGTTGTGGAACTGGTTTTAGTTGGGCAGGGTTACTTTTTCTATTACGAAGCATGTTAAGATGCTTTTTTGAAAAAACTATTATAGTTGTATGTGATTTTTGGATGGTTGATGAAAAGTAAACAATGAGGCAAATGATGTAATCTTTATTTTCATGCAATACAAAATACTATTACCGACCAAAAACAAAAATCTAATGATTCTAGTGTTATTCCAGAGTTTTCAATTCACAAGTCTATTGCTTCAGAGATTTACTTCCAAAATGCAACTACAACCGTCCATCAACAATTCATCGAATGGTCGTGGTTATATTGATTTGCACTGACACTTCGCCAATGCATTTTTTTATTAGTTTGATATTATGTTTAATTTGCCAATGATTTTTTCTTAATCATTTGAAAATAGGTTTAATTCACCAATGAATTTAATTTTTTAGTTTGAAAAAAAGTTTTAATCGCCAACAAAATTATTTTTTCTAGTTTGAAAACATGTTTAATTCACCAATCAAAATATTTTATTGCTTTGAAAATAGATTTTAATCACCAATGGAAAAAATTTAGTGGTTTTCAAAAATTTGCATTTCGCCAGGATTTTCCACAAACTTCTAGCGATTAGAAAAGATTTGCCAATGGACTTTTTTTTCACGAAAAATGAAAAAATTTGCCACTAAAATTAATATTTTTATCGGGAAGTATACAAGATTCGCTAGTATTTTACACCTTCACCAAGGGAGGGGGTCTCTTAAAGTTTTCCCTGGACACAACATTCCCTAATATCCCTTCTAGAATAGCATGAGGGTGTGTGTAAGAAACTGAGTCCACTTATTGGCTAAAAAGTGGAAGAGTTTTTCCTGATTTTCAGAATTTGTCACATTTTCCCTAAAAATTTGAACTTCTTCAAGATTGAACCTTAGAAAAAGTTAGTAATATGAAATGTAGTACTCAAAGTCTAGTTTTCAAATATGTAATTTATTTTAATACCCAGATGATACAAACTGATTTTCAATATGCATGTATAAAAACCACTGCTTAAAAGTTACTTTTTTTACCATACCATGCATGTGTATGTCAGATATTTTGACCTAAATAATTGTATTTTCTTGAATCCTTTTGGGAAAATATCTGTAACATTGAAGTTTTTTTTTTATAAGAGGGGTAAACACTTTTAATCTGGAGCTATGAACTAGTGAGCTCACAAAGCGGGGGACCTCATCCCCAACATAAATACTCAACAATTACACCCCAATGGGGTTTGAACCTTGATGGTAAGAACAACAACACAACAACTTAACCATCACACCATGCCACTATTGGCAACAACACACTGAAGATTGTGCACGATATTTTTTTGTAATTTTTTTTTAATATTTTTTTATTAATTTTTTATTGGCCATATTTTTGTTTTAAAAATCCCTCATGTACATCATGCATAAGATGACCTAAACTTATAAAAAAAAAAATTCAAATTGAAAAGAATTGCCTAAAGATTGTGCATGTATAATTTGTTTTTCAAAAAAATATTTTAATAAAAAGTTATTAAAATAATAAGAAAACTTGATATTTCAAGTGTATGGACTAGTTTCATCAAAAGATATTTGAAAAATAGAAAAATAATCCATTTGTAAAAAAAATTACATATTTGGAATCTACACAATCTCATCTTTAATGGGTTTCAATTTCATCATTTTTTTTTTGCAAAAGTCTTCAAACATATTCCAAAGTCACTCTTTTCTAGTGACATTGACATGACCTTTAAGTTGCAAGTCAATGCAGGTCCAAAGCTAAGGGTCGAGTCCCCAAGCCTTTTTACGACCTGAAACCCATAGCAGAAACCTGCTCGAAAATTGAAAATTTTAGAAACGGAATCCTATTCTAGAAACGAGATCCTATTTAGTTTTTTTTTTTTTAATTTTAAGCCTTTATGAAACAAGATCCCATTTCCAGAATGGGATCTCGTTTCTACAAAATTGGATGTCATTTCTAGAAAATAGGATCTTGCTTTTGGCTCTAGGTCTTGAAGCGAAATGGGATCTCATTTGCTAAATAACAAGATCTCATTTTGTTTTATCCAATTTCAAGTTTTTGGCTAAGTCTGAAACTTCCACTAGAAGTGGACTCCTCTTATTACTTTTACCCATGATGAACATGGACATGAATGTATCATCTACTATTTGATCCAAACATTGATTGTCATAACCCAATTTTTATTGCATTTAAATTTAAACTATAATAAATTGGATTAATGAGAAAATTCAATATGTTGAATGAAAATTTGATATTTTTGAAATGTTTGAAAGAAGTTGGCCGTCTTTTTTACCATGTGATCTTTTGAACTATCTTATACTTTATCATGATTGAACATTACTGATAAACTGTGTAAGTGCAAGTGTGTGCAAATGTAGGAAAACAAGTTGAAGGATGATAACACGGTTGAGGTAGGATCATTTAGACGGATTGAACGGTAAGCTTGATGGAATCTAGGTGCACACACCACAAACGACATGATGTTTGCATTTGAAATTTTATATAGGAGATTTTATTAATCTGATTCAAAATGATTCAATGATTGAAAAAGTAGGCTCGTGGAATGATATACATGTGATTTTTTATCTAATTGTTTATTTTGATCTTGTATTTTCAATAATTTGAAAATAAATTATACCATGGTTAAACATATTTGTATGTAATTTAAAAGGTGTGCTTAAAGGATAAGAAAACCATTGTATTTAAGAAAAAACATTATTTGAATAAAATGAAAGTTTATTTAAGAAAAATCATTATCTGAATAGGCAAGGAAAACATGCATTTTCCATTTCGGTAGCTCGAGATACTTGGGGAAGAAATCGGTAAGGGTCTAACAATGACGATGAGAAATCAAGGAAAAGAAAGCTAGTGAATCGAACCATCTGAGGAAAGAAGGAAAAAGCCAAGGAAAATCCATGAATAGAGGTAAAAATTGTTATCTGATGTTGTATATACATGAAATTTTTAGTGTAAACTATTTGAAACTTTCATTTCCCTTTCATTATGTCAATTTCATTCGAGTTGATGGAAAAATAATAGATGCCCATTTTCTGCAAGTGTTTTTTTTTTTTGAACCATGGCATTTTGATTTGAGATCAACCATTTTGCTTCGTTTATGTTGCAAGGGCCTTATTAGCCAACGTTTGCATGCACCATATCTTTGCATATTCCTTCTATCGGCATGATAGCCAAACTAGGTTAAGCCCTATATGATTTATTCGTTTCACCTCTTTCATTTGTTTCTTGCATGTAACTTCTATTCACCATTACATGGTTCATCAAATGAATTTTGATAGCTTGATTTATTGTTTTGTAATAAACGATTTAAAAATTGTTATCATTTTCCTTTAAGGGAAATGACTATTTTGCCATTGTGATCCTTCTCAATATGATGTTTTTCCTGTCAGCTAGGTCAAACAGGTATGTCGCCTGAAATGGGTATAAAGGATGCTAATATTGTTCATAATTTAACGATGTACATATATATGTCACTGCTATCTAAGCATGTTTCCCCGTTCTCCTCGAATGATGGAGGAATGATTACATCATTCCATTTTATTATGTGGGTATCGATCTTTAAGATCGATTACAATATGCAGTTTGTACATAGATTTAATTGTTCAACAAAATGATCCCCATTTTCTTTGCATACATGCAATACTCACATATGTTGTTTACACCAGTCCATTTTGCATGCACATATCATTCTTAGAACGATTACTATGAATATGTTTTACCAACCAGTTGTCAAACATTGTAAGCCGATAATCGACATTTCTTCAAGGTTCGGCTAATGATAATGTTAGTGATAAAACCAAACAGTCATTCAATTTTTAGTCAGTCTTAGAACAACAGTAGATTGAATTTATATCCAAAACAGCCACCCATAAAAAACTTAGGTCTCTCCTAACCCGAAACAATAATATAAATGTTCCAACTTGTATGTGATTGGAAACAACAATCATGTCGTCTGATTCTTTTGTTTGCACAAAAAGGACACTAGTACTGTCTAGATAATTGGATAACCAGAATGATAGAATGTTAACCATTTACTGGATAACCTAAAATTGTTGATGAGACATATTGGCTCAGTAAGTTGTAAACTTTTGCAAATAGCATTTTTTTGCTACAAATAACATTATTTTGATACAAACAACACATCAGTATTTGGAAACTGTTCAAACGGATATGTTCTTATTTCTTTGAAAAAGGAAATTTACATCTTGTATTACTATCAAATGATATGACAATCTATAGCATTATTTTGAATGAAAGCAATCTATTATAATGGTTTTTATTTAAGAATGTATCCACAAATTAATAACTTAAGTCAGCACATATATGTGTATGCACATAGACCTTTGTCTACGTATATACACATACTTGTGACATACCTTGTTTTTTTATTTAATTCATTTCTTATGAATATTGAATTACGTTGAATGTAATCATGTGACATGTGTATGAATTGAATGGATATAGCATTGAACGAAGCCTCTTGAATTGTTTTTTTGAATTCATTTAAGTAGAGGAATTAAGTAGACTAAAAATTACATTTCCATCGATATTTGTGTAAAGATTATTCTCTTTGTTTAATAGAACAACAACACCTAAGTAGACTAGAGCACCTCAGGGTAGATAGTTGATATGGAATAAACTTGTTTTGTTAGAAAGTTATCTTCCAAGACGGGTGTCGAGATGGAGTATAGAGGGTATAGGTTTTTCTTTATTCAAAACCTATCTTTGTTGTTGCAACTTATTTTTTATGCTTTTTCAAGCAATTAGCACATTATGTATGAATAGACTTTGTGATAACACTCTCTATCATTCCTAGCATAGATCTTGCATTTTTCTAATCATAGATAGAGATGCATGTTGATGTTTGGGCACACACCAAATTCCACCTTGCAGATTGTTCTCTTGCTAAACTTTTTGTGCAGGTTCAGGTATTCTTCAAGTGGGAAGAATTTCGGGGAAGTGTAAGCTTCGTGGTTGGGTGCTAAATCTCTTCAAACATGTTCTCTTCCACCAGTGGAGGCGATTATCAAGAGGAAACCTTGAGTTTTTCCATGATTATCATGAACTATGATGTAACCTTGATGTAAAATTGTATATTGTATTGACTTTGTGGCCCAATGAACCAAGTCAACTTGGATATTGTAATTGAAATTTGGAAATGAATACATATTATTATGAATCTTATTTTAATTAGACATGTGTTGCTATGATTGAAAATAGTTGCTTAAGTTATGTCTTTTTAAAATTAATATTCATAATGCCATTTGCAATAAATATTTAAGTAATAATTAGAATGGGTTATTATAATTGGTATCAAAGCTTAGGGTTCAACTCTAGGCCTTTTGAGTCCACAATAGACATGACTAGGGGATAGTTGACCCTTAACCAAAATTGAATTGTCCTAAGGATTGAATGACCTGGATTGAATGCAGGTATGGGAAGGTCTAGTTTAGGAAGAAAGAAAGGGAAGACCGTTAGGACCTCAAACAAGAAAGTTGTAGTGGAAGAAAATTCTAAGACTGAGGTTCAACCCGAGATTCCCAACAAGGAGACTTTAGCTCAAGCCCTCACTCGACTTAAGCTGGAGAGGGGCAAGAAGATTGAGGAGTCGAAGTGAACTCCTAAGATTAAGAAGCTTTCTGCAATCAATGATTGGCCTCTAGGGTTTGGAACAAACACACCCTTATTAACTAAAGAGGAAATGGAGAGCTTTCATTCTCAACCCTCCTCTTCTTATAAAATTGATGTGAATTCAGACAAGGACCCAAAGGAGTGTCCTCTCTCTGAGAATGAGAAAAATGAATAATGTGAAAAGAATCTTTTGTAAATAAGGGCCTATTGACCCACACTTAATATAAATAAAGTAATATGTTATTTTTGGTGTGTTCAAGTGAAGAACTCAAAACCATGCTTTACTATGAATGAATGTGTATGTCTTCAATGAATGAGTGATATGTGCATGTGCATGTAATGTTATGTGAATAATAATTTTTACTCGTAGAACCTAGTGTTAAGTTATGATACACATGAAATGTGATGTAGGTCAGGTGTAATCCAGTATTGTGACCACTAGGAAAGAGACAGGAGGTAGTGGGTCAAAAAATAGACCAAACAAGAGGTTGGAATAGATTCTAGAGCTTTTGAACAAGAAAGAGACTCATATGGATCACACAGAACATGAGGTTTGAGTGGCATGTGAGGACCAGGTTCACAAGAATCCAAAAGTCAATCAGGGAGAAGGTGGTCTAGGAGAAGGCCCTCGAGGTTGAATTGAAGAACTAGGAAAGGATCTCAAAAGAGTAGCACCACCTAAGTTTGATGGTAAAGCCATCAAAGTAGGAGCGGAGGCATGGATCATAGATATGGAGAAATATTTTGGACTCCATAACCTATCTGACCAAACTAAAGTGACATGGGCTATGTATCAGCTCTCAACAGAAGCAACTACTTGGTGGGACAATGAAATGATCGAAAGGAATCTTTAGCCTAGAGAGATTACATGGGAAATTTTCCTCCAATCTTTTAGCAAGAGATGGTTATCGCAACTCTTTTTCAACAAGAAGGTGACAAAATTCCAAAACCTAACTCAGGGGAGCATGACCGTGACCCAATACTAGGAAAATTTCACTAATCTACTAAAGTATGTACCCCAATATCAAGGAGATGAAAATTTTCATATTTGAAAGTTCATATTGGTACTTAGACCCCACATTGGAGTAGAAGTGGATGTGCATGATCCTCACCATGAAAAAAGTCTTCCTGAAGGCCACCAAATAGGAGCAAAACTTGCAACAGTTATCCAATTACCATAATAATTCAAATCCTAAGTCACAGTTTGGGAATAAGAAGTTTCAGAAAGGAGATAAGAACCATCAGATCGATAATCTCAAGAGGGGAAGTGAACAAAAGCAAAGATGATCAAAAGAAAAAGGGCTTTAGAGAGGACAAGCCAAGAGGTTGAAAAGGGCCTCACGATGGGTGTTATACTTGTGGAGGCGATCATTATGCCTCTAATTTTTCACAGCGATCAAATTCATGAAGGGAAGGAAACTATCAGCAGTCTCAGCATCATTAGATCCACGTTGTAGTGGATAACAAGCAGGCAGAGTATCAGACTTCATCAACACAGTTGACAGGTAAGCTCTATGGCCGAACCATCTCTATTTTAATTGATACCAGAGCTACTAAATGTTTCATAGACCCTAGAGTAATATCCAAGATACCTATTAGACCTAGATACAAGGAAAACTTATGGACAATCCAGTATGGAAACCAAGTAGAGCAGAGTGTAGAAACCTATCTCTTTTGCAGCGAGTTGGAGCTTTCAACCTTCCCAACCTAGGTCAACCTATATGTGGTACCCTTAGGCTCACACGATGTAATTTTGGGAATAAATTGGTTAACTGATTATAAGTCTATAGTGAACTGCGAGGATAAGGTAGTTAGTTTTCTGGATGGTTATGGGAACCCAGACGAGATTTTTGGGATGCACAGAGCCTTAGAGCTTAGACAGATCTCTGCTATGTAGCTCAAGAAGGCTTGTCAAAAGGGGTGTGCTATTTATGTTGTGCATATCATTAACCCTGACAACAAGGAACCATATCTAGATGACTACCCTATTCTCAAGGAGTTCCAAGATGTATTTCCTGATGAATTCATGGAGTTACCTTCGAAATGGGAATTTGACTTCTCTATTGACCTTGTACCAAGAGTTGAGCCTCAATCTAAAGAACCTTATCAGATGACCAGCATCAAACTCTATGAGTTGAAGACCCAGTTAATGGAATTGTTGAACAAAGGTCTCATAAGACCCAGTGTGTCTCCTTGGGGAGCACCAGTTATCTTTGTGAAAAAGGATGGAAACATTTGTGTATAGACTATCAGATGTTGAACAAGGTAACCATCAAGAATCAATATCCACTCCCAAGGATTGATGAGTTGTTTGACCAAATGAAGAGAGTGACAATGTTCTCCAAAATTGCTCAAGTCAAGATACCATTAGTTGAGGATAAAGGAAGAATATATTCGAGAGACTACCTTACGAAATCGGTATGGACATTATGAGTTCACTGTGGCACCTTTTGGTTTGACCAACGCACTTGCAGCTTTCATGAATCTCATGAATAGTGTGTTTAGAGATTTCTTGGACGATTTTGTTTTTATTTTCATAGATGAAATCCTAGTTTACTCAAAGTCTATTGAAGAACATGATAGGAACTTGAGGATAGTTTTACAGCGGCTGAGAGAGAAGAAAATCTTTGATCCAAGTGTTTGTTTTATCAAGACATGGTGCACTATCTAGGCCATATTATTTCAGTCGAGGGAGTCTCTATAGACCCTAAGAATATTAAGGCAATCGTGGAATGGCCAATGCCTCAGAATGTGTCAAAAGTCTATAGCTTCATGGGCCTCACAAGATACTATAGATAGTTTGTGCAAGGGTTCTCCCAGATTGTGTCTCCAATTACGTCATTCCAAAGAAAAGGAACACCGCTTGAATGGACCGAGAAGTGTGAACATGAATTCCAACTCCTAAAGGAGAGGCTCACAATAGCACCAGTGTTGACCATCCCTGATCCTAATGGAAGTTTCACTATAATCACATATGCTTAGGAGAGGTATTGGGAGAAGTACTAATGTAGGATGGACAACTGGTAGGATATGAATCAAGGAATCTTAAATAACACGAGGTGAATTACGCACTGCATGATTTAGAATTGGCCACAATAGTTCATGCCTTATAGATGTGGAGACATTATCTCTTGGGAAAACCATTTAAGTTCAAGACAGACCACTTGGGATTAAGATACATTTTTACTCAACCAAACCTTAATGTACGACAGAGAAGATGGCTGGAATTCCTTAGTGAGTATGACTTTAAAATTGAGTATATAAAGGGAAAAGATAATAGAGTGGTTGATGCTCTTAGTACACAAAGACATCTAGCAAACATGATCTTGACAAAATATAATCTAAGATAGTAGGTGACACAACAGTTTCCAGGGGATGAGCACTATGAAATAGTGAAGAGCGCCCTAGTAGAGAATCTATTAGATCATCGGTTCAATGGGTATGAGATCGAACTGGATGGCATTTTGAGATACCAAAGAAGAATTTACATTCTCAACTCTAGAGAGCTAATGAAGTTGATTCTAGAAGAGGTTCATAATGCACCTTATTCAGGACACCCCAAAGTCTCCAAGGTGATTACAAAATTGAAAACTCTATACTTTTGGCCTAAACTCAAGAAGGATGCAGTGGAGTACATATCCAGATGGTTATAGTGTCAGCAAGTCAAGGTTGAACATGCACATCCAATAGGGATATTGTATCCTCACAACATACCTAAGTATAAATGGTAGGTGATCAGTATGGACTTTGTACAGGGGTTACCTTTGAGCAAGAATCAACATGATGTTATCTTGGTTTTGATTGATAAGTTAACCAAGGTGTTGCACTTCATCCTAAGAAACCTTAAGGATGGATCATTAACCCTGGCTAAGAAATTTTTCTAGGAGATCTTCCACTTACACGGAGTGCTAGAGACTATCATTTTTGATAGGGACATCCAGATGACCTCAATATTTTGGACGACCCTAAATGTCGCATTAGGAACCAAGTTAAATTTCATCTTGGCTTATCATCCTCATACTGATGGGCAGACAGAGAGGGTGAATCAAGTAGTCGAATACCTCCTCTGGATGTACTACATGGACCAACAGTATAAGTGGTAAGAATACTTACCGTTGGTAGAGTTTGCTTACAATAACTCTTACCACAAATCTCTAGGTATGGCACCATTTGTAGCTCTTTATGGGAAAAAGTGTTGTACACCCATCAGTAGGGATAGATTGGAAGACATGATCATAGTAGGACATAAAATGCTTAAGGAGATGGAAGAACAAATGAGAGTTGTTAAGAACAGACTGAAGAAGGTGGCATACTGACAAAAGAGTTATGCCAACAAGAATAGAACTCTTAGAATTTTTGCGGCAGGGGATAAAATCTTCTTAAGAGTCAGGCCTCATAAAAGCTCCATTACCTTTGGAAAGTCTTCCAAGTTAGCCCCGAGATATGTGGATTTGTTTGATGTCTTGGAAGTGATCAATCCAGTTGCTTATAAACTTTCTCTACCACCTCTTTGGCTCAACTTCATAATGTGTTTCATGTTTCTTTGCCTAAGCCATATCATCCTGATGTAGCTCATGTGCTCAATTGGCAATCCTTGCAGGAACAGGACCTAGGAGTGGTGCTAGTGGAGCCCATTAGAATCCTGGATAGATGCAATGTTAAGTTGTGGAGTGGAGACATTGCTCAATTTAAGGTCCAGTGGGACCAGTATTCTGAAGATAGTGCTACTTGGGAGGATGCGAAAGAAATAGAACGCTCCTTCCCACATTTTCTTTCTTAGAAAGAGACTCTTGATAATTTTTGTTTGAAATTTTTTGGATTAAATATTATAATGTTTTGGCTTGGAAACAGTATGATATGATGTTGAAAGAGACATATATGTTCTAATTTTTATTTAATAAGACATCGGTATAATGTATCTTCCAAGAGGGAAGGATGTCATAGCCCAATTTTTATTGCATTTAAATTTAAAATATGATAAATTGGATTAATGAGGAAATTCAATGTGTTGAATGAAAATTTGATAATTTTGAAATGTTTGAAACAAGTTGACCATCTTTTTGACCATGTGATCTTTTGAACTATCTTATAATTTATCATGATTGAACACTACTGATGAACTGTGTAAGTGCAAGTGTGTACAAATGTAGGAAAACAGGTTGAAGGATGAGAACACGGTTGAGGTAGGATCGTTTAGCCGGATTGAATGGTAAGCTTGATAGAATCTGGGTGCACACACCACAAACGACATGATTTCTACATTGGAAATTTCATATATGAGGTTTTATTAATCTGATTTGAAATGATTCAATGATTGACAAGTAGGCTTGTGGAATGATATACGTGTGATTTGTTATTTAATTGTCTATTTCGATCTTGTATTTTTTAAGAAATGATAGCATGGCTAAAAATATTTGTATGTAATTTAAATGACATGCTTGAAGGATAAGAAAACCACTTTATTTAAGAAAAATCATTATTCGAATAAAATAAAAGTTATTCTTTGTTTGAAAGTGATTGAAAACTATATTGTTATAAAGTAAAATAGAGATAAATAAATATATGCATATGTATATATATATGCACACATATATATAAATATGTATATGTATACATATTCCTTATAAAGATCGAATATGGGATCGAATTATCAAAACTATATTGTTAAATTCAAATAATATTCAAAATTTAGATATAATGAAATAGTGGTCTGCATTCGAATTTAAGGCCAAGATATGCAAATTTGAATAATGGGGCAGCTAAATTAATGCCAATTATGAATGAAACGGCTCCCATAATGGAGCGAATAGGTAAGGAAAAGATGCATTTTCCATTTTGGTAGATTGATATACTTGGGGAAGAAATCAGCAAGGGTCTAGCAGTGGCAATGAGAAATCAAGGAAAAGCAAGCCAATGAATTGACTCATCTAGGGAAAGAGGGAAAAAGCCAAGGAAAAGCCATGAAAAAAGGTAAAAATTATTGTTTGATGTTGTATATGCATGAAATTTTCAGTGTCAACTATTTGAAACTTTCATTTCCCTTTCATTATGTCAATTTCATTCGAGTTGATGGAAAAACAATAGATTCCCATTTTCTGCAAGTGTATTTTGTTTTAGAACCAGGGAATTTCAATTTGAGATCAACCATTTTGCTTGGTTTATGTTGCAAAGGCCTTATCGGACAATGTTTGCATGCACCATATCTTTGCATATCCCTTCTATCGACATAATAGTCGAATCAGGTTAAGCCCTGTATGATTTATTCGTTTCACCTCTTTCATTTATTTCTTGCATGTAACTTCTATTAACCATTACATGGTTAATCGAATGAATTTTGATAGCTTGATTTATTGTTTTGTAATAAAGGATTTAAAAATTGTTATCATTTTCCTTTAATGGAAATGACTATTTTTCCATTGTGACCCTTCTTAATATGTTGTTCTTCTTGTCAGCTAGGTATAATAGGTATATCACCCAAAATGGGTGTGAAGGCTACTAATATTGTTCATAGAATGTTTTACATATATGTATGTCAATGTTATCTAAGCATATTGCCTCATTCTCCTCAAACGATGGAGGAAAGATTACATCATTCCATTTTATTATGTTAGCATTGATCTTTAAGATCAATTGTAGTATACAGTTTGTACATAGATTTAATCATTCAATAAAACAATCCCCATTTTATTTGCATACATGTGATGCTTGCATATGTTGTTTACACTAGTTTTTTTTGCATGCACATGTCGTTCTTAGAACGATTACTATGAATGTGTTTTATCAACCAGTCATTGAACATTGTAAGCTGATAATTGGTGTTGGTATGTGGCAACTAATCATGTTATACTGTACACTCTTCATGGATCCTTTCCAAGGTATGGGGCCAGGCCGAGCCTTGGGTGGGGGTTCGAGGGTAGTAGGCCTCGAGAAAAAAAATATTCTGACTTTTACGCATCGTCACCGAAAAAAGGAAAAATCACCAAAAAAAATAAACTTTGTAGAACCCTAATTTGGAACCTTCTAAGCTTGTTATAAGGGGTTGGGATGGGAGTTATAGTATGTAGAAAAGGGTGATTATTCACGAGATTGTAATAAGTTTTGCACCGGATAATAAAATCATTGGATGGATGCAGTTTTGTGGATGTAGCCCGAATTGGGTGAACCGCATTAAATTCTTTGTGTTAATATTTTTGTGTGTGTTTTATTTCTCTGTTTTATTGGTTAAATGTGCATTTAACTTGTTAGATATCTGCCTTCTAACCCTAACAAGTGGTATCAGAGCGGGTTGTTTTCAGTTACCCTCTTTAGGAAGGTCTCATGGTTGAGTGGGAGAAATGGCAGACAAGGGTAAGTTGAAGGTTCAGAAGTTCAGTGGGCAGAACTATCAGTTATGGAAGATACAAATAGAGGACTACCTCTACCAGAAGGATTTATGGCGGCCATTGGAAGGAATAGCCAAGAAACCAGAAACAATGACTAATGAGGATTAGAATCTTCTAGACAGAAAGGCACTAGGATCCATTCATTTATGCTTGACACAATTGGTGGCGTTCAATATTACAACAACAAAGACAACTCAAGAGTTGATGGAAGCCCTGGCGAAGTTATATGAAAAGCCTTTCACTTTGAATAAGGTATTTCTTATGAATTGTTTATTTAATATGAAAATGGTAGAAGGTGGGTCAGTTGTTGATCATTTAAATAAGTTTAATATGGTTACCAGTCAATTAACTTCTGTAAATGTAAACTTTGATGAAGAAGTTAGGGCTCTTTTGATTCTGTGTTATTTTCCAGAAAGTTGGAATAGCTTGGTAATGGTTGTTAGCAATTCTATTTTTGGTTCTAATACATTGAAATTTGATGATGTTATTGGTGTTATTTGGAGTGAAGAAATTCGTAGGAAAAGCTCAGGTGGAACATCCACATCAAGAAGTGTTTTGAATGTAAAAAGAAGGGGCATAACAAAGGAGACAGGAAACAATTCTAGAAGTCATGGGAATTCATGAGGAAAATCAAAGGACAAAAGGTCCCAATCTAGAGACAAGAGGGATTATTGGTATTGTGGTAAGCTGGGTCATTTAAAGAAAGATTGTTGGTCTTAGAAAAATAAAGAAAGAGACAAAAATGAAGGAAATAAAGAGGCAAAAGTGGTAAGTAATAAATTTGATGAGGATGATTTGATTCTTTCCCTTGATAATGTTGATGATTCTTGCATGTTATATTCAAGGGCTTCATTTCATGCTACACCCCATAGAAGTTATTTTCTTGATTATGTCCAAGGGGATTTTGTGCTGGTTTATTTGGGATATAGCGAACCCTATCAAATTGTTGGAAAGGGAAGAATCAAGATTAAGTTGTAGAATGGGAATCATTGGCTACTACATGAGGTAAGGCATGTTCCAAAGTTAAAGAGAAATTTAATTTCAGCAGGGCAACTAGATGATGAAGGTTGTGCTGTTACATTTAGTGATAAAAATTGGAAGGTTACAAAAAGTGCCTTAGTGGTAGAAAAAGGTGTGAAAGTAGGAACCTTATATCTTTGTACAGGTCATACCGTTCCTTCTACTTTATCTATTGTCGATAAAAATCAATGTTCAAGAATAGTTGTTGCAGTTAAGCAAGCAAAAAAATAGATAGTTGTAGATTCTGAATCAACACTGTGGCATAATAGACTTGGGCATATGAGTGCAAAAGGTATGAAAGTACTTCATTAAAAGAATGTTTTACCAAGTCTAAAATGTGTTAATATGGATTTTTGTAAAAAATTGTGTATGGAAAACTAAAGAGAGTAAGTTTTCTCAAGGATGAGAAGCAAAAGAAATATGAGAAATTGGAGCTTGTGCATACGGATGTATGGGGACCAGTTCAGGTATATTCTCTCGATGGCTCTCAGTATTATGTTACATTCTTTGATGATGCAACTAGGAAGGTATGGATTTATTTCCTTAGGTAGAAATATGATGCATTTGAAACTTTTAAAAAATGGAGAAGCTTGGTTGAGAATGAGATGGGTAAAAAGTTAAAATGTCTCATATCTAATAATGGTGGTGAGTATTGCAGCAAAGAGTTTGAAGATTATTGTTCCTCAAATAGTATTTATAGGTAGAAAATAGTTCCAAGGACTCCACAGGAAAATGGAGTGGCTAAGCGCATGAATAGAACAATAATGGAGTGTGCACGGACTATGAGATTGTATGTTGGGCTTCCTTTAAACATGTGGGAAGAGGCTATAAACACTATTGTTTATTTAATTAATAGAGGTCCCTCTAATCCTTTGGGTTGTGGTATTCTAGAGGAAGCATGGACAGGTAAGAAGGTGAGTTATTCTTTTCTCAAGACCTTCGGTTGTGAAGCATTTGGACATGTAGATTTTGAAAATAGAGCCAAGCTTGATGCAAAATCAAAGAAATGTATATTTGTTGGATATGGAATTAATCAATTTGGTTATAGGCTTTGGTATTTTGAAAATCCAAAAATTGTAAGAAGCAGGGATGTCGTATTCAATGAGAAAGTGTTGTACAAAGATCTATTGCAGCAGCATGAGAAGAAAGAAAATGATTATGCAATGCTGGATGATACTCCAAACAATGATGTTCTAGTGGTTCCTCATGCTCCGTAGCAACAACAACAACAAAAAATACCACAAACTCTAGTGAATGTTAGATGATCTTCAAGGATAAGTAGACCTCCAGAAATATTTTCTCCCTCTTTGTATTCTATTTTATTAACTGATGTTGGTGAACCAGAATGTTATGATGAAGCTATGCAGGTGGATACCAAGGTTCAATGGGAGGATGGAATGGAAGAAGAAATGGACTTCTTGTTGAAAAATCAGACTTGGGAATTATGCAAGTTGCCTACAGGTAAAAAGGCTTTACCAAATAAATGGGTTTATAGGCTGAAAGAGGAAGATGGAGGTAAGAAAATATTTAAATCTAGGTTAGTTGTAAAAGAATTTGCACAGAAAAAGGGTATTGATTTTGATGAGATTTTTTCTCCGGTTGTTAAAATGACTTCTATACGCACTTTTTTAGGTATTGTGGCTACTGAAGATTTGCATTTGGAACATCTAGATGTTAAAATGATCTTTCTCCATGGTGATTTGGAAGAGGAAATATATATGGAACAACCACAAGGTTTGAGGTCAAAGGTAAGGAGAAACTTGTGTGTAGATTGAAGAAAATTTTATATGGCTTGAAGCAAGCACCTCGGCAATGGTATATCAAATTTGATAGTTTTATGGTTGAGCAAGGCTATAGTTAGTGTAATTCTGACCATTGTGTTTATTTTAAGAAGTTAGATGATGATAGCTACATTATTTTATGTTTATATGTTGATGCTATGCTTATAGCGAGGTCTAATATGAATCACATAAAGGAGTTAAAACAATAGTTAGAAAATTCTTTTGTTATGAAGGATTTGGGAGCAACAAAACAAATCATTGGTATGAAGATTACAAGAGATCGAAAAAATAGAAAATTGTTTTTATCTCAGGCTGATTATGTTGAAAAGGTGTTGCAGAGATTTTATATGGAAAATGCAAAAGTTGTCAGCACACCTTTGCCTGGTCATGTTAAATTGACTAAGGATATGTGTCCAAAGACACAAGAGGAGGAAGAAAAAATGTCCAAAGTACCATATGCTTCAGCTGTAGGTAGTTTAATTTATGTCATGGTATGCACAAGACCATATATTGCACATGTTGTAGGAGTTGTTAGCATGTATATGAGTCATCCTAGAGTTGAGCATTGGAATGCAGTAAAATGGATTCTCAGGTATTTGAGAGGTACATCCAATAAATGTTTATGTTTTGGGGGCTCTAATACTGATATAAAAGGCTATGTTGACTCGGATTTGGCAGGGGATGTAGATACCAAGCAGAGTACCACAGATTATGTATTTATAGTTGGTGAGACAACAATGAGTTGGATCTCTCATTTGAAAAAGGTGTTTATTTTATCCACTATGGAGGCAGAGCATGCTGCTGCAATAGAGGCAACAAAGGAGATGATATGGCTGCAACTTTTCATGAAAGAGTTGGGAAAACAATAGACTAAAAAATACTTGTTTACAGATAGCCAAAGTGTTATACATCTTGCAAAGAATTCTGCCTTGCACTCTAAAACCAAACACATATATTTGAGATATCATTTCATTTGGTCAGTGTTGGAGGATGGATAGGTAAAGCTAGAAAAGATACATACAGATGCCAATCCAACAGATATGTTTATGAAGGCAGTGACAAGGGAGAAGTTGAGCTCCTCTTCAGCTTCGGTTGACCTTCAAGGTTGAATTCAAGTATAACAAAGTAGTAGTATCCAAGGTGGTTATTTCCAATGGGAGTTGTAAGTGCAGTAGTGTTGTCGAAGATCAGTCTCCAAGTGGGAGATTGTGTTGGTGTGGAGCCTGATTAATCTCCAAGTGGGAGATTGTTGGTATGTGGAAACTGATCATGCTATATTGTACACTCTTCATGTATCCTCACCAGGGTCTGAGGTTGGGTTGGGCCAAGCCCTGGGTGGGGGTTCAAGGGCGGAAACCCCTGAAAAAAAAATTGTTCCTACTTTTTCGCATTGTCGTCGAAAAAAGAAAAAATCACTAAAAAAAAGAAAAAAAATGACTTTGTAGAACCCTAATCTAGAAGTTTCTAAGCTTGTTATAAGGGGTTGGGATGGGAGTTATAGTATGTATAAAAGGGTGATTATTCGCGAGATTGCAATAAGTTTTGCATTGGATAATAAAATCATTGGATGGCTACAGATTTGTAGATGTAGCCCAGATTGGGTGAACCATGTTAATGTCTTTGTGTTAATCTTTCTATGTGTGTTTTATTTCTATGTTTTATTAGTTAAATTTGCATTTAACTTGTTAGATATTTGCCTTCTAGCCCTAACAATTTACATTTCTTCAAGGTTTAACTAATGATAATGTTAGTGATGAAACCAAACAGTCATTCCACTATTATTCATTCTTAGAATGACACTAGCTTGAATTTATATCCATAATAGTCACCCATAAAAAACTTGGGTCTCTCCTAACCTGAAACAATAATATAAATGTTCCAACTTGTATGTGATTAGAAATGACAAGCATGTCGTTCAATTCTTTTTTTGCACAAAAAGGACACTAGTAATGTCTAGATAATTGTATAACCAGAATGATAGAACATTGACAGTTTACATGATATACTAGATAACCTGAAACTATTAACAAGACATATTGGCTCAGTAACTTGTAAACTTCTGCAAACAACATTGTTTTTCTACAAACAACATTATTTTGATACAAATAACACATCAGTATTTGGAAACGGCTCAAACAGATATGTTCTTATTTCTTTGAAAAAGGCAATTTACATCTTGTATTACTATCAAATGATATGACAATCTACAACATTATTTTGAATGAAAGCAATCTATTATAATGGTTTTTATTTCAAAATGTATGCACAAATTAATAATTTAAGTCAGCACATATATGTATATGCACATAGACCTTCATCTACGTGCATACACATACTTGTGACATACCTTATTTTGTTACTTATTTAATTTACTTTTTATGAATATTGAATTACATTGAATGTAATCATGTGACGAGTGTATGAATTGAATGGATAAAGTATCGAATAAATCCTCTTGAATTATTTTTCTGAATTCATTTAAGTAGAGGAATTAAGTAGACTAAAAATTACATTTCCATCGATATTTGTGTAAAGATTATTCTCTTTGTTTAATAGAACAACGACACCTAAGTAGATTAGAGCACCTCAGGGTAGATGTTGCTAGAGGGGTAGATAGTTACTATGGAATAAACTTGTGTTTTTAGAAATTTACCTTCTGGGATGGGTTTTGAGATGGAGTACAAAGAGTATAGGTTTTTCTTTATCAAAAACCTATCTTTGTTGTTGCAACTTAATTTTTATGCCTGGCCAAGCAATTAGCCCATTATGTATGTATGGACTTTGTGATAACACTCTCTGCCATTCCTAGCATAGATCTTGCATTTTTCTAATCATAGATAGAGATGCATGTTGATGTTTGGGCATGCACTAGATTCCACCTTGTAGATCCTTCTCTTACTAAAATTTCCATGCAAGGTCGGGTATTCTTCAAGTGGGAAGAATTTTAGGGAAGCGTAAGCTTCGTGGTTGAGTAGTAAAGTGCTTCAACCATGTTCTTGTCCACCAGTGGAGGTGAGCGTCAAGAGGAAGCCTTGGATGTTTTCATGATTATCATGAACTATGATGTAACCTTGATGTAAAATTATATATTGTATTGACTTTGTGGCCCAATGAGCCAAGTCAACTTGGATATTGTAATTGAAATTTGGAAATTAATACATATTATTATGACTCTTACTTTAGTTAGACATGTGTTGCTATGATTGAAAATAGTTTCGTAAGTTATTTCTTTTTAAAATTAATATTCATAATGCCATTTGCAATAAAAAATTAAGTAATAATTAAAATGGGTTATTACATTGATCAACTCTAAAAATAATATGCATCCATGGAAAAAGAGATTCTAGCAATTATTGTTGGAAAACTTGTAATATTGTAGCTTAAAACTTGTAAAACTATGAGACTATAGATCTAATTAAGTGTTCTTTGTCACAATTCTTTGTGCATGATTAATATGTTTAAATCAATTTTACCAATTGTAGAAAGAGACAAAATATTGTAGAAGAATGAGACAAGGAAATAGAAGTGACACAACATATACGTGGAGAAACCCTTTCGAGAAAAAACTCTACCAAAATCAATATTTCTTGTATTATTTAACCTTTAACAATTCTTGATTGATATGTTTCCTCACCTTCAACAATCCTTCTTCATAACCTGCAATAAACTCTCATGGAACTCTCATACACTTGTTGTAATTAATAGACAATAATATGAGCATGTAAACTCATAAGAGTTGTACAATACCCGAGCATAAAGATCCTCACAAAAATCTATGCCTAGATTGGGCAAGTAGAGTTCCACAATGTAATCTGAAGTCAAACCAAAGTCTTCCTCAATTTAGGCACCCCAAACTGAACACTTAATTGAACTTTGGTCAAGAAGATATCATGCAAACTTCACCTCAAAGTTGGTGCCCAAGAATAGGCCCACTTGACTGAGCCTTGTAAATATCTTCTCATGCAAAAGTTGTTAACTAAAAGATGCCAACTTGGGTGCCCAAGGTGGTCCCAAGTCAATCTTAGTTAACTAAAATATATCTCTCCACCAATTCATGCAAACATTTTGCATTATTGATCATCCCCACTTAACTGAAAGTGTCCACCTATTATTTGTCATGCAACTAAAGTCATTAGTCATGCAACTCAAGTCAACTCAATTCAACTAGCATTCAACTCAAAATAACTACATGCAACTGAAGATAACTGAACCATAACTAAACTAAACTGAACTAATACTGAACTAATAGTGCCACTCCACTCATGTAAATATCAATCCATAATTTGTAGGATCAAAACATGCATTACTGAAGTGTTATCAATCCTCCAAAAATTTAACTGATGCAAGGTGGGTTTCACCTTTCATGTGGGTGCCCCATGTGCTCCTATCTTGTAGGAGCTCTTCTTGGAAGTCCCCACATGTTCCTATCATTAATAAATAATCACAAATGTCAATTTACATGTTCATTTCATTCAAATTTAATCTCTTTCTAATCCTAGTATTGGGTAACACTTTCCAAGGACTTAGGAGATACATGAAATATGTTTAGGATTTCAGTTAAATGGCATCCTATTCCCAACATTATCCCACTTGAAATTATACAATGCAATTATTCTAAACAATTAATCATTATTATAAATCAAGAATAGGACTCAAGGCCAATGGCCTTCCTGCACCAAGAGAACTTATCTGTAGGAACTGGTTTTGTAAGATAATTTGTAGCATTGATCAAAGTGTCAACTTTCTCAATCAATACCTTCCCACTCTCAACCATTTCTTGCACAAAGTGATACTGAACATCAACATGCTTAGTAGAGCATGATACATAGGATTTTTGGCTAAACAAATAGCACTTTGACTATCACATTCAAGTCTAATTTGCTTGCAATTAAAACCAATACCTTTCCCAAGTCTCTATAACCAAACTAACTCTTTAGAGGCATGTGTAGCAATCATGTACTCTACTTCTATGGTGGAAAAAGCAACTGTGGGCTGCCTCTTACTCATCCAACTAACCCCAGCTCCAAAAAAAGTAAACACATAGCCACTTGTCGACCTCTGACTGTCCAGGTCTCCTGCCCAATTTGAATCAACAAAACCCTGATTGTCCAATGATGATCTATGCATAATATTAATATTATTAGCAACATGATAAAACAAACAATAATCAGAAGTACCTCATAAATATCTAAACATCCTCTTAACATAAGTCCAATTTTCTTTACCAGGGTTAGACATAAACCTACTTAGAACTCCCACTGCTTGGGCTATATCTAGTCTTGTACAGACCATTGCATACATCAAACTACCAACTGCACTAGCATATGGAATTTCAAACATTTCCTCATGATCAAAATCATATTTAGGACCCATGGTCTAAACTTAACTTCGTGCCAATTGGTAAAGGAATATTAATTGGTTAATTATCGTGCATGTTAAACCATTTCAAAATAGTATCAACATAGTTGCTTTGACTTAAGCAAAGATTTTTGTTACCTCTATCTTTGCTAATCTTCATACCAAGGATATATTGTGTAGCCCTAGATCTTTTATCTCAAATGTGCTAGAGAGTTGTGCTTTCAATTCTTTGATCATTACCTTGTTGTTACTAATAAAAAACATGTCATCAATATACAAGATAATAATTAAAAGTTGATCATCAATAAATTTTATGTAAACACAATGATCTTCCTCACTCCTAACATAACCAATTTTCAATGTAAAAGCATCAAACTTCCAGTACCACATTCTAGGTGACTGTTTCAATCCATATAAAGATCTCTTTAACCTGCAAACCAATAATTCTTTTCCTCTTACAACAAAACCATTAGGTTGCCTCATATTGTAGACATGCACAATTTACATTATGCATTTGATCGGATTCAGTCAAATTAGATGTCGCATTAGGACCATTCATCAATTAATCAAGTGCATTTTCATCCATTCATTAAATAATCTCAAGGTCATTTATCAAATAAACATTATCATTCAACCTTCATCTTCCATCATCCACTTAATTAAATAAATCAGGACTTCATTTAAATCAAATCCTAAATCATATTCCATCATTTTCTAAATTCAAATAAATCAATTATCAAAGTCTTAAAAGTCAAATCACCTAATCAGCATTAAATCAGCATAATCATCATCTATTTAATCTAACCCTGATTAAATGTTAATCCCATCCCACTTGCATTATCTAGATCTAGCCACTTGCACAATAAATCAATTTTATTGATTTATTAAAAACCTCATTTTCCCTCAACATGACATGTCAAACATGGCATTTATTGTTGTTTTTCTTGTCCCCCTCTCAAAATTTATTGCAAATTCAAATTCAAATTCTCCCTCTCATGGGCACTCTTCCCAAATCTTGCACAACCATTGGCCTATCATCACTTGACAAGTGTCATCTTCTCATTGGAGGATCTTTAGTCCCACATTCATCATCTTGGCCAATCTCTCATCAACAAAATCTATAAAATAAGGCCTTCATTCTCATTCAGAGGATCCACAATTTTATGCAAGGTTACTCTCTTCATTTGAGATTTGATCTTGTCCATTTCACTCCATCATCTCCATTTGCATTTTATCATTTTGAGCTTTGATCAAGGGTTGGGAAAGGGTCACTAGCACATGTGACACCAATCCAACTATGGAATAGGTAGCTTGCTTTTGTTTTCATAATGCTTTAGTCTTTCTATTATCATTTGTTGCATTTGGAAGCATTTACAAGGTATTTCATAGAGGCATTTTAATAGAGTTTGCATAACACTAACCCATGCTTGAAGTTTAGTTGTTTGCAGATTTTAATGGATGCCTACATTTTGGCTAGAAGGAGGGCTGTTAATATGGGTTTTGCTGCAACATATTTTTAAATAACATGGTAGAAGAATTTTTATATGGCATCATGTCGTCTTTCTATCTCCTTTCATGTATGTATTGATTGAGATACCTTTGACAACATGCAAAACATTATTATGTCTCAATCAAATCTTTCAACTTCAAAGAGTATAATATTGTTAATGTATTAAAGTAGGTTCACAGGTCTTTTATATTGTTTGTGTGTTTTATAATGTATGAGCTTTCTATTGTGAAAATAGGAGGATATAGATGCAGAAAATGAGAGTTAATGACAGTTACAGGAATGACTGTTATTAATAACCAGATTTGAATTTTTTTTTTTTTTAAAAGAGAGCATTACACTACTGGAAAATTAATGCGTGTGAATGTGCAAAGATCATATCTTAGATACAACTTATGTGCTGATAGGATGAAGTGATATTTTCTTGTGCCAGTCACGTTGCCATTATGGCAGTATCTAAAAATGCATTTTGTGCCAGCTGCACTATAGTGCGAGGTTCTGGTCCCTTCTCTTTTTTTGTGCTTTTCCTGTAACACAGACGTTTAGGATACGTGATAGCTCCTTTTTCCACTACATTGTGATTGAAAAATCAAGTCATTTGCTGGAATATCAAGTGTACAATGATTGAAGAACATGCTGCTCCTACACCAATGAATGCTTAAACGCCCAGCAAATAATCTTATTACGTTTCTTTTCGAAGTATTATATTGTTATATATGATGCAATATTCGCCTTTAGGTAAAACGCCTCTGGAAAGTTGTGAAAGGATGGTATTAAAAACTGAAGACCACCTCCATTGCTCATTGAGGACGTCTCCTGCCCCACTACGAAAATTAAGCTAGAACATAGAAGGTCAGCCACACGATAAGACTGTTTGCAAAGAAATGGTCTTGTGGTTAGACATTGTCTTTAAGAGGGACAGCGAAGTAAGGTCTAGCGCAAATATGATGAATTGATTCTCACAGCTACAAGGCACACATTTTGGGGAAAGGAATTAATAAATCACTCTGAAGTCTTGACTTGAGAAATGGGTAGAAGTGAAGCCATCGATTATGCATTGAATGAGGATCAACAACTGCGCACTGGCTGCTCTATGTGATATCCGGGAAGATCATAGTTGTGAATACATGATATATTATTCGATTCCTCATATTCTATAAGTAAGAGAAATACACTAATGAATCTGACCTGTAGGTTTATTTTTGTTTCATTGATTTAGCAGCTGCCTGCCTTCATCATTTTATTTTGTTTTACTCACTCGTTAATTTCT
>VDFB02372920.1:0-13204 GCA_007258455.2 Sequoia sempervirens | reverse complement strand
ACAAACTCTATACCTAGGCCTGTAATGCAATAATATATCCACCAACACCACCCCCACCATCTCTCCCATCATCCATTTTTCTTGTTGTACCATTGGTGGTTGTGCCACTTGCTACACCATTGGTGGTGGCATCACTGGCTATTATACAATTGGCAGCTACATCACTGGATCCACCACTACTGCTACCACTCCATCACCCTCTCCTTCATCACCATCCCTACCATCATCTCCTCCTAATCCTCCTTCATCATCAACAAGATCCACTCAAAAACATACTCATCTGCTTCTCCTCTCCTCCTCTCCACCTCATCTGCTCTCCCCACCTACAGGATCTTTCAATCAGGTCAAGCTCTACCCAATCCACCACTCATCATACTCTAGTGTTGTACCTCCATCTACCACATTAGCTCACAAGTCCCACTACATGGGAACTAACTCCTTAAACACACCAATCATTGTGTTAGGTCTAATCATAGGTCCCCAATATGGGACCTCTCACTGAGACCTAGCATATAAGGCCTCCCCCACCAACACATCCCTCCTCTCACTAAACTATCTACACAACCAATCAAGAAGGTATAAATGTATAATTTGTGTCATACAACCAATCAAATATCTGATCTTTGTACAATATGGGATATGATATCCATCATTGGACCATGCATCACACTATCTCCATTACCTCAAAGTGAATGTAACCATGTCATTTAGAGCTCACCTCCAATAAGGTGCATCACCTAACTATGTTGGGTCACCACATTTTAATAGATCTAGTAGTGTATTTTTCAATTATATGGCTCTTTTTCCATTCTTAGGTCTAAATTTTCAAAAAAATTGTCATTTTTGCAAGGGTTTTACAAAAAAAAAAAATTCCTATGTGTTGTGGTTTAAAAACCTAAGTACCCTAGCTCTGCTTTGTACTTTATTTCTAATTGATCATTGATTGGCTTACCCAGTACCCGATGCCCTAAGTTGTCTTATGAAACCCTTTTATAATGTGATATTACCAACCCCTTAACATCTTCCTAGAATTCCCTTAATCAAATTATTGCATGTGTGTATTAGAAAACTTATGACAACCCATGCATTATAACCCTTAATGGTCTCACCACTTGCTTTCTATCATGATTTTATTGATTTTCGCAAGTTTGTAGGAAATATTTTATTAATAAAAGGAGAGGTTGCAAAATCATGGAAAAGGTGATATGTGTCCTCATTTCTATTGGTTTTCATCATTACATGGAAGGTAAAGCACTAAAAACAAAAGGAGGTTGTGAAACATGAAAATTATGACACATGGAATTTTCTTCGCATAGTTTCGTGATTCCATGGGTTGATTTAAAAAGGCTCAAATCCTAAAGCCAATAACCACAGAGAGGTCAACATCTAGTAGCATTTGGTGTGATTCCACGAGTCAACAAGATATTTAAGGTGGGTCCTACTATTTCATACTGTGGAGATGCAAGAGGATACCATGTGGATTCATGGCTAACATCATAGGCCTTTCTACAGGAGCTCTTCCTATTGGTGTAGTGCCCTCCGTTTCAGTTGTCGTTGATGTTAAGTAAGTTGTTGTTGGTAATGTCATGATGATGTGGCGATTTTATTATTTAATTTAATTTTAAGGTTATGAGGTAACACTAATAATATGTTTGGATTTGATTAATAAAATTAATTTAATTATAAGGTTACCTGTTTCATTTGGAATTAAATAAAGAATTAGATTCAATGATAAACGTCAATTTAATTATCGTTGGGAGTTAGTTATTTAAAATAATCAGATTAAATGAGGAAAGGTAATTATCATTTAATGATTAAATTCAATTAATAAATTTAAAAGTGATAAAATATTAAAGAGGATAAAATATTAAATTGTACTTAAGTTTAAATAAATTACGGTAAAAATATTTGTTCAATTATATTTTAATTAAAAGTTAATTATTTATGAAAATTTGTTTTAGTTAAAATTTAGAGTTAAGTGGAAGTAATTTAAAACAAAAGAAGTTATTGGTTGAAATAAAATAAATAAATATATAAAGTAATGATTAATTAAAGTGGGTAAATAAAAATTAGTTTTTTTTTTTGAAAATATTTTACGGGGGGAGAAAGAGGAGTCAGGGCGGTTAAAAAGGAGAATTTGGTATTTTCTTGAGGGGGGAGGCAAGAAAAATTTAGGGGGAGTTCTCTCTATGAACCAATTGGAGAGCACCTTCTTATTTGAATGCCGTTATGCTGTTGTTCGCTTTCTGCACTGACCAAGGGTTTGAAGATGCAGCAAAAGTTTTAGGCGTAATTGCTTCTGTTCTGGCTGATCCATCCTTCAACCTCAATAAATTGTATGTCCTTTTATAACCATGTTCTTTCCGCTACAATTTTGATGCACTTTTTCAGATTCTTGGAAGAAATTATAGTCATTTGGTAATATGCAGTCACGTTTCGATTTCTTAGAAGTATATGGCTTGTAAATATATTAGGTATATGTTATGCAATTATTTGGATTGTTGTATGTTTATGTTTTATTTAGTGTAATCGATTTATCTTAGGGCATGTAATTGTTGAAGAAACCCTTGTTTAGGGATGTCTTGGCCTTTTCTTTCACCGAGTAGAACAGTTAATAAAATCAACGTAAATTTATGTTTACCAAAATTGATGTCAAAACAGAAGAAAATAAAATAAAATAAATTTAAGTAAAATTTGAATAATAATGATAATAATTACCATCCATTGAGAGTCATAGTTAAGTTGTGATATAAAGAAAATAAAATTAATTTAACAAGATTAATCTAATTTTAACCTATAAAGATTTATTGTTTTAATAAATCTAATATTAATTCTCTTGATTTTGGCCGATAGAGGCCAGTTAATTAGTTCCTGATAGAGTAGGGCATTTCACGAGGGTTCCTCCCTTTGCTTCTTAAATAGCTTGAACATCCTCTACCTCTGCAACTCTCCACTCAATCAAAACTAATTATTCTCTCGATCACTCTAGTGTAATTCAGGCCGACACCCGCTATAATCCTTCGTATAATCTCTCAGATTGGTTGAATTTTGACAAATTATCACCTATGCTGATAAAAAAAAAATGGGTAGACTCTGCAGGAAATTCTCATAAGTCACGTATTTGCACCTCACCTTTCTTTCGCCCTTAGTCTTGTGGATAACATTTGCGATTTAATAATAATGCAAGTAGATGGCGATATTACCAAATTCCAAAAATTCACTTCTCATATAAATGGCCTCTCACATTGTTGCAACCGTAACCATCTCAAACTTGGAGGAAGCTTGGTTCGTGTGTCTTCTCTGATGCCATCAATGAACAGATTGTTCAAGCGAAGAAATTGAGGACCAATGAGCAGATTATTTAATTCTCTTGGTCTGCGCAATGTTTCAAGCCCTTGCCAGTTACCTCCATTCAGTCGAAGCTAAGAGAAATTGATGTTATTGGATACAGTGCTTAGATGAGCTCCTTCACACAGTCTGGTAATCTAAATTTATAAATCTCCCTGAAACCATAGGCAAAACCATCACAACGGCTATGTCAGACTTGCAAAAGTGTAGTAAATTAAATAGTCACTCTGAAACCCTTGGCAGCCTGTCACTGTCACAGCAATTAGAGTTGAAACATTGTACATAATTAAATAGCCTCTCTGATTTCTTTGTCAACCTGTCTGAGTTATGGCATTTGAATTCCCAACTGCATATATGAGTGACTTTTTTATTTATTTTGAATTTATACCTTTTTGATTATTATTCTTTTATATGTGTATGGTTATATAAACAAGTATAGATACATAATTAGGTTAAAAGATTTGAGTGAAGGTAGTCTTTTATATTTAGAATTTATGAGGATATTTCAATATATAAGTAGATTTGTATGATGAGCATTATTCAAAAGAAAATGGTTCGTATTTATATAATATGTTTATAAAACATGAATAATTTCTTTAATTGTTTTGTTTATGATTTTATCGTGGTGTAAAAGTAAAATATGAATCGAGTGTTAGAATGTTGGGTAAGATAGTGAGTTAAGTAAAAGTGTAATTTTATTTTATGGTAAGTGAAGTAATAAAAGGTGATAAAGAATTTTAGTTAGATAGTTGATTTGTAAATGAAGTATTGACTTCGCTTTAGAAAATAAAAGAATTGGGTAAATAATTAAAGTGAAAATGGTTATTTCGCTAGGTTGTTTAGTAAAATATTATTTAACAAAGGATTTTAACCGAATAAACATTATTGAAATAGGTATTTAATTTTGTTGTAGATAAATGAACTGTGTATTTAGTTAAAGTAAATCGGTTTATATGGTTAATTAAGTTTTAGGGTTCACTAAAGGAGATAAGTGATTCTACATTTACATAGTTTCTTTTACTTGAAGGTTAAAGTTATTTTTAAGTGAGGATAAATCCCAGTTTCATAGGTTAATTAATTTAAATGATACTGATTAAATGTTAAATGGTTTTACCTTTTTTGTTATCTCATGAGTCTGTGAATAATAATTATTTATCAAACTACCATGTGAAAAAATTTATTAGTATTGTCACCTTAGGATTATAATAAAGTTGTAATTTATCGAATTGTCGTCTTAGTATTACATTTTAAAGTTGTAATTAGGATTCATATTAAACAGTTGATGGAGTTGGTTATCTTATAGATGATATAGTTATTTTAAATATAATTATTTGTAGTAAATACTCTCTTAATTAAATTAAGTGGATATGTTAAAATAAGTGGTAAGAACGTTGAAATAATGCTTAAATTAAAGGAAGGTCTTTATGGTTATAATGTGTGAGTAAATGTGTTTTAAACAAAGTGTTTTGATTAATGGTTTAAGTGATATTTAATTGTTTTAAGTTGGTTGTTATTTATGGGATATTTATGGAGATGTCTCGATAGCCTATTCATTGTAAGTGTTTTAAGATAGTGTTCTTCAAGGTTGATGTGTTTGATGGTTTCCTTGTATGGAATTATGTGTGTAAAATGGGAACCCGTATTATTGTTCATGATTGTTTTAATTTTGGAAGAGTATGCTTGAGAGTTAGTGTCTTGTGGCTTATAACATCAGATTATATCTTCATTCGCAATATTGTGATATCCTTAAATGTTGGAAATGATTGATCTTTAAAATAATGTTCTTATTAGATTGCTTCGAGTTACTTCTTATTGAATGAATGGATATATTATTAGAATGTGTGGTTTTATGGATTCTTTCAATGTGACTTTTTCCTGAGTTGATTTTTGAGTTGGAGATTTTCACTCATTTTATTTATGTTGCTATTCGTTGGGAACCAGTATGTGTTCTTTTGTTCTTTACCTAAATGGCAAATTGGTTAATGTTAACTTTCTAATGGTTGATGGTTCTACTTAAGTTGCTAATGAGTCAAATTTGAAAAGTTCTTTGAAGTTATGGGTATTCCGAGAGGAGAAAATAGAGGTTTCCCTTGGATGTCTGATTTAGTTCATGTCGAAGTTGTTGATGTTGTTTAAGGGAGTTGTTGATCTTATTTTGATGTATTCTCTCATCATATTTGAATTGAAAATAGTCCTTCAAGGTTTTGCTTTTATTGTTGTCATATTTTCATGGGGAAACCCTAGTGTAACTTTTTGAGAATCTTCCAGAGGCTTGTTTTTATGGTTGGTCAATGTTCTCTCTCTATGTGCTTTGATGTGGCAAGTGCCTTGATTTTTGGAATTTAAAAGGGTTGTACATGAATCGTTGAGATTTTGATTATGTATTTATGGCAAGATGGGTAATGCCTTGCATGCTTCTCTGTTGTGATCTAATGTACTTGTTATGTTGTACAACCCTTGGTTTTGGTTTTTTATGTTTTGAGTGTCTAGAGTGAAAGTGGCTCTAAGTGGGTGGTCAACGCACAAAGGGGCGCCAGGATAGCCCTCGTTAGAGTGAAGTTAATAAGTGATAATTTAAATAATTAACTAGGGGGTGGGTAGAATCACATTAAAAAGATAATTGATGCCTCATCCGCCTTTGAGTGGTACCACAGACTAAAGGGGATTGAGAAGGCCGTGGTTGGCATGTTCATTGCCTTGTCTTCACGAAGGGTAACGGATCCGCATGAGCAACCCTATGGGGCGGAACCTTGAAATAGGTAGTCTGGATAACCATAGATGGAGGCAGCTCCTAGCGCTCGATTTGTTTGGATAATTTGTCAGTAGACGGAGGTGGCACCTTGCGTTAGTGGTAGTCTGGAGAATCCATGTTAAGCCATGCGATGACACTCTCCTTTAACACTCCTTATGTTGCTTCTTTGGAAATCCTCTGGAAGTGGTTCTTTGTCTTGAATTGATGGAACATAGTTGTTTGAAGTGATTTATGGTTTTACCCCATTTTGTCTTGGGTGTACTTTGTGGTCTTGTATGATCTCATTGATATTTGATTTATGACCTTGTACCCTTATGGTCCTGTGATATGATGTTATTGGATTAGTTAACTGCAATTTGGAATTGTATTATGTTTATTAATTCGGCTTGATTTGGAAGTGTTTTATGATCTTCCTTTGGTTCCTTGTTTATTGGCTATTGCTTTGATTTAGGTGATGAGACTTATGACTTTAAGTTATTATGTTGACTCTTGGATGTGGTTGATTATGTCCTTGTAATTCCTTGAGTGTTATGGTACCCTTGTATGTTGTTGAGTTTTGTGGTTCCATGTTTGGATGTTCTTGGTTGAGGTCTCTTTCTTGTTAGCTCCTAGCACGGGGGGTGGGTCTTCGGACTCACATGGTTGGGTGGAACGTGCTAAGCACCCCATTGGGACCCCAGTCAAGGATCGAGAGGTGTGGATTGATGCTGTTGTGGCGACTCCAGAGTTGTATTTGTCTTGGAGCCAGTTATGATACTTTGTATTCATCTATTCATTTGTATCATGCTATCTGGTGATGGTTTCACTCATATTTGGAACACTTTTGTATCATTGTACTTCTTGAACATTGTACTGTAATGTAATATTGGCCATGGTAGCTGTTATTCAATGCGTACCCAAATGGTTTCTTATCAATGCTTAAATATGAATGTGTTATATTTGTTATTGTTTACTTTATATCTTTGGATTTTATTCTTTATGGTTGTTGTATGGATCTAAGTCGCGTAATGAATCCTTGTGTACCCCAAGGGATGTATGTGTTAATGAATCTATTTAAATGAAATTCATGTTATGACTTGATGTGTATTACATGTATGTTATGTGCATTAAAAAAAAATTGTGCTGTAATTATTGTGTTATTGTCCTTTGGGGTTCGCACGGTGGGGCGTTACAATAAAACAAGGGTAGGTGGATTGAGAAGGACGCTTTAGGAGAGCTGAAGCTTCTACACTAAATACAAATGATTGTAGTTGTCATAGATTGAATTGCAAGTGTTTTGGTCAGTTAAATTTCCAAAATTTATTTTTCATTAAGAAGTTATGATTTATTTATAGATAAGATGCTTACTGTGGCGAATACAAAGAATTTCTAGTTTAATTTTTAAAAACTAAATGTTACATTATTGTGTGCCTATTATATCCCAAAATTTTACGTGATGTTTCCTCATTGAAGTGTGAGTCTTACATGGGAAGTGCTCAAAACAATAGGGAAAAATGATACTACATCCTTTTAATACCCCTTTATAGAAGAAAACATAAAGTGTTTTTCATTTTGAATGAAAACCCTTTATTTTCTCAAACCAATTGTTAAAACCCATTTTCTTAATGAACATGGTAGATATAGAAATGGAAGATTTACATACCTACTAACTAGCCACCATGCCTATCGAATGTATTTCTCTCATTTGGCCTCCAAACATGAATGCCTGCAACTCCATTTTGTTGCTCACGCTCCCCAGCAAACTGCAAAATGAAAATGTGGAAAATGGTGACATTTAGGGAATTTTTTCTAGCTTTTTTACTTTCTCATGGATTGCATATCCTTTTCTAGTGATAAACACATGACGAAATGCAACTAACCATCCATTAATTTTTTCCATCAGTGTGTTTTATCCAACGCGTGAGATGGGGGATGTGGGTTATGATATAACGTTACATACATAGGTGCATTTTTTCTACATTTTAGCTTCTCCCCTAATGATACCATCAAGTTGGTTTTTCTATCACTTTGAATGATAGGTATGTGCAGGATCATCATGGAAAAAATAGGCCCTTAAGTGGTAAAAAATTCAGAAAAATCAAAGTTAGGAAACTTGGTGTAAGAATTTGAATAATTTATCTATATTATTTCAAAAATATGTAAGAATAGAATTTGTAGAAAATTGAATGTAGTTTCTAAACTACTAGGTTTATTTTAAAAAAAAAAAAATCTATTTGGTGAAAATTTGAAATATCAATGCAAAGAGTACTTTAAATTTCAGTGGAAAAATAAGTATGGTGTCCGTCTCCAACTCTAACCACAATAAAATGATAATATTTTTGTATAATATTTTTAGATATAAGTAGAGGACCTATGTCCCGATGTGATGCATATTAATTTTTTATAATTTTTTCCAAGTAAATAATTCATTATGATTTTTTATTACAAATTTTAAAAAAATAAAAAACTCTGATGTCTAACCAATCTTTAACTTGGTCAAACTTTAATGAAATTATTATTATTATTTTTAATCTATAGTATGTGAAGCATAGAATGTGACACATGTTTCATATTTGAAAAATGTGATCCCGTTTGAAAGCTATTTTTTTTTTTTCAATCAGCCTATCAATCACGACTTTAGCTGTAATTTAAATAGAAAATAAATAATAATTATTTATTAAATTAAAAGTAAATCATAATTTATATTGGTGGAAAGCTAAGAATCTCTTTTAAAAACCCTTTTCGTTTCATCAATTTTGGGTAAAAAAAAGTCGTCAGCCACATGCCCTACAAAAAACCCATCATATTGCCACTTTTTGGCCCATCATGATCCTGCACATATCCAAATTTTCCAGTGTTATTTTCCTTGCATGAGAATATATCCTTTCAATGCAGGTGGTAAGGGGAGTTGACATTATTAAGACATGCGTTTTAATATGTAAGAAGTATTGTTATTGAAAAACACTATGTGTTGTGGGTTTTCCCATTCTATAGGTTGAAAGCAAAAGGTTGGAGGGAAGGTGGGGGAGATGTAAAGTGAATGGAATTGAGGTGAGGGTTTTGTAACCAAGTGGGTTATCACTTGTAAAGGGTTTTAAAACATTGTGTGGGTTGTAAATTTGAAAAAACCAATATTTTGCAACCTAAAATTTTACACAATAGTATGAATGTCTTGAAAATATTTTGTTATTTATACCATAAGAATGCAATGAAAGGCACCATTTTTTAAACACCTAGTGTTTTCCAACAACCATTAACATTCTGTATGAAAAAGTTGAAGAAAAAGTTGAAGAAAGTGGGAGAAAGGGTAATTTTGAAATCTTATTTTTAACGTGTATTTTGATATTTTGAATGGATTTGTTGCAAGTATTTGAATTTGATGTGATTTTTACATTCCTACCATTAGAGGGAAAGTATGGACAAGGAAGTGGTGGGAACAAGCAAGTTATTGTCCATTTGGGATAGGAAAATGTGCCTAGATAGGGCAACAAGAAGAAAGGGTGCCTGGGGAGGAGATCATTTTCTTGGGAAAAAATCTTGAGAAATAGGAAACTTGTTATCCTACTACATTGATGTAATAGGATGACAGGATTCCAATTTCTAAATTTTTGGTAAGGAAGCGGAAAAATCGAGCCTTGACCTTATTCATGACGTTTCTTGGATAGAGTTTTCAATATCTTGAATACTTTTATGTGTCATTGTAGTTGCTTTTTGCTCAGATTTTAGAGTGTCTTTGTGATTTCATTTAGAAAATTTCATTTCTATTACGAATATGTTGATTTTGATAGTATATTGGAAAACACATTGTCCTTGGTTCTTTTAGAGGAAGAAAGTGGAAGAAAGGGTAATTTTGAAATTTGCTTTTGAACATGAATTTTCATATTTTGAATGAATTCGTTGCATGTATTTGAATTTGATGCGGTGTTAACATTATTCATGTTACAG
This sequence comes from Sequoia sempervirens, assembly GCA_007258455.2. Lineage (NCBI taxonomy): Eukaryota > Viridiplantae > Streptophyta > Pinopsida > Cupressales > Cupressaceae > Sequoia > Sequoia sempervirens. The sequence continues at coordinate 3,180 of VDFB02372920.1, read as the reverse complement.
GGAAAGGATGAAAAAGGAAGTGGTGGGTGTGAAGAAGAATCTCCAACAAGATGAAGGCCCAATTTTATTGATTCTTGACACTAGCCTACTCAATTTCTCAATTTCCTTCAATTTTTGTCAAAGAAGCAATAAAATTAGGCCTTGATTATTGGAAATGTTTCTTGGCCTATATGATTTTTCCTTTTCCTTCTCATCTATTTCCAATTGTATTTCTCATCCATAGGTACATATAAATGATTTCATTCCATATATATAAATGTGTTACGAAAATTGTCTACGTTTTCAAATAAGACTTTCATCTCTCCCCCTACTGGTTCTCTTTCTCTGCACTTAGATATGATTTTTCCTTTTCCTTATATCCATACATTAATTGTTGAATGTAGGGATGATCCCACAAAGCTGGTTTACAATTCCTGGGAGATTCTGATTTTTGTTGAAATCACATATTTTTAGAAAATATAATGATTTAAGCCTTAAAAAGTTCCATTGAAATCATTCCAATTGAAGAGGGTTTGATCAATCTATCTTAGATCAAAACCCCCTGGATAGAATCCCGCTAGTTTTAAACCATACCTATAAAAGAGTCTCCTTTACACCTATCAAAATATTGATAAAAAACCACTTTTGATTTACCTTTTTGGGGATCAAATGAATTCATTTTATTTTATTTTTTTGTAAGTATGTAGTTCTTATTATAAACTTACCAAAAAGTATAATTTTAAATAAATTTAATTTTATTATTATATTTTTTTTTTATTTCTTGTGAATGTAGGTTTTTCACTGAAAATCAAGCTCTTTGTTCTACACATGTGGAAAAATAGAAGATTATAAAAAAAATTAAAAAGTGTGAGTGCACCAGGTATTGAATTCCTTGATCCAACAAAAAAAAAATTGAATTTTGATACACACAAAAGAAATTATGTTTTATATAGTCCGCCTATGTCTGAATTGTAATTGGTTTGACTTCAAAACTTGATTAAGGAAAAAAAATTCAATAAAACACTATGAAACCAATTCAAAGCACTAGATATCATAGTTACAAATCTAAATTCAAAAATATTAGAATTTTATCCTTCATGGAAAAAAAATTATGTGTTATACGATGAGTGTCACTCTTTAAAAATGGTGTTTACTGAAAAAAATAGTTTTCGAAGGAGATGGAAAAAGAAGTACAATCTAATTCCAAAAATGTTGAAAAAATAAATATTTAGAATCTACAGACAAAATTTCACAAATCACTAGTTTGCATCATCATCAAATTTCTCACGGTTTAGCCACTATAGGTTCTCGAAACTGAAGATTTAGTTAGAAAAAATTAGTTTAGTGTCCAGTTTGGCCAAAAATTGTAAACTAGTATTGTGGGATCACCCATAGTTATTTATATTGATGGGATTGTTACAGGCTAAAGGTGTTGAACGTGCAATGGTTGAAGCAGAGGCTTCCCCGAACCCTCTTGTTACACATACAACAATGAGGATCCATGCAAGTGGAATTATCCCATCGTCAATGCCAAGGACCAAAAGAAGACTATAAGATTTTATCTGAGCATCTCCTTAATTGCACATAAAAAGCATTGTAGGAGAGGATGAGAGAGGTTGACAATAGTCATTTTTCATTTGGTCTTTCATCATGTAATTATTGACCAATTATGGTGTGAAATTACGTTATTTGAATATTTTTGAAGACTACGATAGTGTGCCAATAGTGGGATGGTGCGATTGTTAACTTGTATTGTTAATCTTTCCATCAAGGCTCCAATCCCTTTGGGGTATAGTTTTTGACAATTTATATTGGGGATGAGGTCTCTTGTTTGTGACCTCACTCATTCATAGCTCTGGGTCAAAAGCGTTTACCCCTCTTAATTAAAAAAATATGACTATGTTCTTGTAGATTTCATCACACTTTTTGTTGTTATGTAAAATTTCATTATAAAAAATTTAAAATTCCATCAAATAATGGTAGGCCACCTCAAGTCTTATTATTTATGTCAAACTTACTTACAGATGTAACCACATGCAATGAGCACTTTTTGTTATGCAGACTATAACAAAACAATGTATTGAAGTTGAGCTTCATATTTAATAACAACCCTTACTTTCAGAAAGCATTCCATTTCAATATTGTCATATGTTTGGAACAAAAAATGTACATAATTTAGTTGCAGGATGGAAAACACATAGGGTTGTGACTCAATTTTCAATTCTTGTTCAATGAGCACTTTCTGTTATGTAGATTATAATAAAACAATGTATTGAAGTTCACCTTCATATTTTATAACAACCCTAACTTCCAACAAACATTCCATTTCAACATCGTCATATGTTTCAAATAGAAAATGCACAAAAAAGTGACAGGAAATGAAAAACACACAGGGTTGTGACTCACTTCTCAATTCATATTCAATGAGCACTTTCTGTTATGTAGACTGTAACAAAACAATGTATTGAAGTTCACCTTCATATTTTATAACAACCCTTACTTTCAACAAACATTCCATTTCAACATCATCATACATTTCGAATAGAAAATGCACAAAAAACCTGCAGGAAATGAAAAATACACAGGGTTGTGACTCACTTCTCAATTCTTGTTCAATGAGCACTTTCTATTATGCAGACTATAGCAAAACAATGTATTGAAGTTCACCTTCATATTTTATAAAAACCCTTACTTTTAGCAACAATTTTATTTCAGCATTGTCATACATTTCAAATGGAAAATGCACAAAAAAGTTGTAGGAAATGGAAAACACACAGGGTTGTGACTCACTTCTCAATTCTTGTTCAATGAGCACTTTATGTTATGTAGAATGTAACAAAACAATTTATTCATGTTAACCTTCATATTTTTTAACAACCCTTACTTTTAGCAAACATTTCATTTAAATATTGTCATACGTTTTGAACAGAAAATGCGCATAATAGTTGCATGATGTAAAACACACAAGGTTGTGACTCAATTCTCAATTCTTGTTCGATGAACACTTTCTATTATGCAGAATATAGAAAAATAATGTATATTGAAGTTCACCTTCATATCTTATAATAGGGTATGTGTTGGATCGTCATGAAAAAAATAAGCCCTTAAGTGGCGAAAAATTAAAAAAAATAGAGTTAGACGACTTGACATAAAAATTTGAATATCTTATCTATATTATTTCAAAAATATGTAAGAATAGAA
>VDFB02372919.1:137155-149392 GCA_007258455.2 Sequoia sempervirens | reverse complement strand
GATCTGCACTTTTGTTACATAACCAACAACTTACAAACTTAAAGAATTGTTCATAACTTCCTCAGATATGACCCGATTGATGTGAAGTAAAATGCAATGCACTGTAATGATAGAGGCGACCAAACCCAAGCACTAAAACAGACCCAAATACCACTAATTTAATTTGCACGGAATTCAAGACAGTACACAATGGTACGGCCCATCTGAAAAGTTCGACCTTGCTTTAAAAATTCAATACACAACAAAAAAATCTGAGACTTGAACTAATGATTCGCCCTTGACAGACTAATGGATTAAGACACTGCCCAGAACTATATTTTTGGTATTTTTTGAGATATGAATGAAAATCTAAATCTGCTGTAGCAACAATGCAATTTCTAGAAAATCCACTAAAATGCAGAAACCAGAAAACTACTGATCTAATAATGCTGATTACAATGCACGATTACTAAGAAGAACTCACAAACGAGATTGAATCACCACTAGTTGTTGTCTTGCAAACAAGAAGCGATGCCCGAGCTAGGAGGCCTTCATTCCTCGAAGCAAATCCAGAGCCAATCCGGCAGCATAACAGTATAGTAGACCAAAGATGTGAAATGAAGCTCAAAGTCTCCTTTTTATAAGTTTCGGTTGACTTCTCGAAACCCTAAAATCCAACTCAATGACAAAACCCTAGCTCTTTCTTCAAGATGGCGTCCTTTTCCTTCAAGTTCAATAATGATATTTTAATTAAAATCAATACCTTGATTAATGCGCCCATATTGGCCTGCTTTGACTTTGGAAAATTCAACATAAATTAAATATTTCCTCAATGATGGCGCCACCCTTCAAGTCCACCTTTTAAAATAACATTAAGTTATTTTGACTAGGCCAAGGTGATAAAATAACATTAAAACATAATGTTATTTTTAATTGAAATAAGCTCATCTCTCCAAAACTGCATTCTGAAGCCCAAAACTGAATACGCCACTTGAGTCAACTGACGGGAAAAGTCAACTACCTGAGACCAACCTGTTTACTGCCAAAAATAGAATTTACTAAAAATAGTAAATTCCTGGAAATGCTCTGAATGCCGAGATGAACATACCACTGCGAAGCTCTCTGAAAACCCAGAAAGAATCCGCCATTGAATCCACCAACTCTGAGCAATGACCTCAAAAATAGGAAACCCTAATTTTTACCTTCCGACTAGCCTTCGGGTTTCCAGAAAAAGGCCAACGGTCACTGTGAAGATCAGGATTGAGAAGGGGACATTACATCATAGGCTCAAGAGCAAATCAATCCCTCTCACATACAACCTCATGGGAGATCAGAAGCCACCTACATCAAGAAAGAGAAAACAGGCTTCGCAAATCACAGAGCCACGGAAGAAGACTGTAGTTTAGCCAGAGCCTCAAAGAACAGAAGAAGCATGACCTACACAACTGTTGACTCACTCTTCAAGTGTCCAAGAAGTTTCATTATTTGCGAGTCAGAGGCAAGAAATGGAGGTCACTCAGCCATCGCCTAGGGGGCTAGATAGTCAGAGTGCTAATGCTCCCAGGAGTGAGGGCCAGTTGGAGGATGAGGAAGAAGAAACAAAAACTAACACTCAATTGGAGCATGTGATCGAGGCAGCCTTTGAAGATGAGAATTCTACAGAGCCTGGAGCCGAAGGTTTGAAGGAGGATGTATTACAGTTGGAGGAAGATATACAACACATAGAGACAAAAGAGCCCTAGCAAAATGTTGTTATTAGAGAAGAAGTTCATGAAGTAGAAGCAACAGAGGAGTAGCCACTTGTTGTCTGCAACACTCAGCGGGCTGTTCCAAATTGGCTCATGAATGCGATTGGAAGAGATCAAGAGGATGACATTGACCCAACAATAGAGATGGAGGATCTCCTTAACAAAATAAGTGGGTCACCGAAGAAGAAAAGAGCCAAAAAATACTCCAAGATTGAAACAGATGAGTCTAATTCATGCACTCTTCATGTTGTAGTTCCAAGGGAAGAATGTGATCGAGATGAAGCAATGCCTGAGAATTACACGATCACTACAGTTGACCTAGGACATCCTACAGGAGCACAAGTGATTGAGTAAGTTGAAAACTGCTTCCAGGCATTGAGGGATAGACTGCTTCGAAAAGGAGAAAAATATAAGAAGCTGAAGAAGGAGCATAAGGTGTTAATTGGCTATGTACAACATCTAGTATGTCCATGTGCCCAGGAGAATCCAATGGTATATATTCCAACTGAGTTTCCACGGGAGTCAGTTAGCCGGATCAAAGAAATGAAGAGGGAAATTCAGGGGGGAGACAAATGGGTAGTGTTGTGACCTTTTCACACATCGCCCCATTCAAGATGGGGACCCCTAATTTTTGCTCCATTCTGGTCTTTTGGTTTTGGTTTTAGTTTTGTTTCTCTCCCTCTCATTCTACTGTCTTCCTTCTTGGGGACATTCCTGCGTGTGAGCCTAAACGTGAAATTTAGCCAAGTCTGTGGAATTAGGGTTTGTACTTTTCTGGTCAATTCAAAATCAAATGAAGTAAATAAATTGAAAATTGAGATTAACATTATTGTCAGTGTGCTTCTAGTAGACTCTCAGCTAAATTTCATCAAATTCTGACAACTTACTATTTTTAGTAAGTGTGTAATTCCAGGCATTCCTTCAGCGTTCTTGAGATTTCAACAGTCACATTGCATCCAAAATACATCAAGCTGCTCACGGGCAAATTTTGAGCCATAACAGACAACTTACTATTTTTAGAAGTTCAGCTTCTGGAGCAGATTCTGGGGTTTATATGCAGAGCTTTCTGGTGCATGTCTGAGGATTCTTTTTGGGTTTTCTGAGACCTTCGCGATGGTATAACATGCAAAGTGAGACGACGACTTTCAGAGTTCATCCTTCCAAGGCTATTTTTAGGGTTTGCATGTCAGGGTTTTCTTTGCATGTCTGCATATTCCTTGTGAGTTTTTCGAGAGCTTCGCGATGATGTGACATGCAAACAGGGCTAATCACTCTTCAACAACTTGCTATTTTTGGCAGATGCATTCTGGCAGCCACTTCCCAATGCATCAAAATCACAAACAGAGTGCAGTGCAACAAAAATGAGGTCAAATGGAGGTCGTTTGATATGCATCCAAGTCAAATTAGGGTTTCCAACTTCGGGACGCAAAAAGAGGGGTAAAACGTCAAAATTTTCAAAAACCAGTGTATACCACCGTGATCACCATCTTTCAAGCTATCCGCTAGTAAAATTTGAGAGCAAACGGAGCACTTACTATTTATAGTAAGTCATTTTAGAAACAGGCTAAAAATAGTAAATCAACGTCACGCGCCAGTGTTAACAGGCAGGTCACGTGGTGAGGAGCGCGTCATTTGAATTTCAAGCCAATCAGAGTTGTGGAGGCATCGGAAACAAGCAGTTACTATAAATAGCAAATCACCTTCAGAAATGTGCTATTTTTTGTAGGCCAGCTCAGAATAGCAGTGTCAATAGGCTAACAGAGTCATGAAGATCCATTGTTCAAAATTTCAAAGCAATCTGAGCCTTTGAGATATGAAAATCAAAGGACTTACAATTTATAGTAAAGCATGGAGAAGCTGGCGAAGACAAGGAAAACTGGCTAAGTTTGGAACTTTATCCTTCACCACCTTGAAATTGCACCCACTTCAGCTGGAGACCTTGAGAGAAATGCAAAATGTTGAACTTCCTGTAGGAACTTGAAAATGCACCTTGCTTGATCAAGGGAGTCAAAAGAGGTCAAAGATGAAAAGAAGTTTATCCTCCACCCCCTTTGAAATATGCCCATCCTGCTCATATGCTCAATGCGCCATGCAAGCTAGGAATAAGACAAATGATGTTGACTTTCCTCTAACCCCCTTTGAATGCGCCAAGTAAAGAATAAATGAGGGTAAGGACAAGTGGAGATTCCAAGGCGTGATGCATGCAAAGTGAAAGATTTCAAGGCGTTGAAACTAAAAATGTTCTCCATAACCTACAAAATGCGGCAAGGTGAAGGAGGTGGTGGCTTTCTAAAAGAAAATTTGTGCTAAGTGTTGATAAGATTTCTTCATAGGCAAAATGAATGATTGAAGGAGAATGAAAATTTTCTACGACAAATTCCTCCTTGATGCTAATATTGATGGAATTTAAATATTTTTTTAAGTGTTAACAAAATTCCACCTCTCTAGAGGAAAATCACGCCTAGACTTGGAGTGATGAAATTTTCTTGAAGCATGAGTGAAATTGCCAGTGGAGAAGTCGGATAATGCTAGCTTCATAGGGTCAATGAGAAATTTCAAGTCAGGGCAAAAAAGTACACTCAAGGGTGAAGAACAAGAATAAATTTGTTGAAAATTATTTTTCGAAGGTTGAAATCCAAGAAAATCAAATGAACCCGTTCGTTTTGCACCCATGAATTCGACAAGTTCTGAAAGAAATTTTCTTCTGGGCATTGAAAATTGTCGACAAGGAATGGATTTTAAATTCTTCCATAGTCCGCTGAAGCCTTCCGGATGGAGATTTTTGATGGACACTTGAATTATAAAATTTGCCTAAGGAAAATTTAAAAAATTTCTAAGGCAAGAAAGGAAAAAGATGTTGAAATATGTCGCATTGGCAGATGAATTTGAAGTTGGACACCTAGATAATTTTTGATCAGGTTCCTGATTAAAACATTTTGCTCGAGCAAGAGTTGGATGAAATATAAAAGTGAAGTACGCCTAGGCAGAATATAAAATGGGTTGGAAATTTGGCTAAGGTACGAAGAATTTGAAGAAAGCAAAGTTGGCTAGAGAAAAACGACGAACCCTTGGATCAGAGCATAAAAATCAGATGAGTAAGGTAAATTTATATTATGAAGTGTTTTGATGCTCTTCTCCTTGCTTGTTTTGCAGGAGAAACGTCGATACCAAGTGGTGATGACTTAAGTGATCCAAGATGACATTTCAACCTCGAAGGAAGAAAAGTTGCAAGAAAATGGCTAAGTGTTGAGACTTAGTGACAGAGATGAAATGTTTTTAAAACTCAAGATGGAGAAAAGAATGGAAGCTCGAGCAAAGTTGAAGAACGTCAAGAAGAAAATCAAGAACAGTGTGAACGCATTTCCAAACTAGAATCTTCTAGAAGGGTGATGGACATTAATGGCTCATTTATTACCCCACTCTTCTTTGTGGCGGCTTTTAGGGTGAATCTTGGGCTGAGGTGGCACAATCTGGGCCATCCAGCCTATTGTAATCTGAGCCGTCTACTGGACTTGGCCAACTATAAAAGGGGCATCCCCCCTCATTTGTAATTCATTAGAATTAGAGTTAGAATAGCAGAGAAGGAGTAGAGAGAAATTGATAGAATAGAAAGTAGAATAGTTGGATAGTATAGTTTAGATTGAAAAGGAAGGAAAGTCTTAACTTTGAATACTTTGTAAGAAGTTGTCGTGAATGCTTTCATAATAAAAGAGTTTTTCATTGATGGTGATTTCTTCTTTTTTATGAGTAGTTGTCGAGGCTTCTTTGTCCTTCCAATTCACGTAGCAACTTGAAGTAGCTTAAAGTAAAGTAGATTTCATTTCATGCAAGTACTTAGTAATTGTGGAATGTGGTGCTCGATTCGAACAAGACTTCGCTCATCCATACCACTAGCGGGCTCACTAACGGTGGGTTTGCCCTGCGTGGTCGACTGGATTACTTTTCAAACTTAACTTCGATTGTGAATCATGTGCTTGTATGCATTGTCTTGATGGTGCTTGCATGTTGAGTTATAATTTGAACATCTTTTGCTACCGCTTTGAAGATTGCACCGGTTTTGTGGAAGTTGTCCGAAGCGAGGCAAAGCAAGGCTCGGTTGAAGTCTGTAAGAATTGATCGCCATATCCCCACGCCTTAGAGTAGAACATAAACTTCTTAGGCCCTACCCCCTTTTAAATTCAGTTCATTTCTGGTTAGTATTAGGAAACTTGTGCTTACTTGCCAAATCATCTAAACTACATGAAAGCCCTTAATCTGCTGTCTGTTGTCAACTGCCGAACAATTGTGTAAGTCCCCTTGAAATACCAGGAAATCACAACGAACCAACTGAGGGTATTCTATTGCATTATCGGAACATTGGAGTTGAAAGCATGAACTCACTCACAATCTTAGCATGCTGAAACTTTGTTCAAGAGAGGATAGAGTATCCGTTGGGAAACTTTATTCTGTGTTGGTGCAGTCACAAAAATCAGATCAACAGGAAATTGGCACTAGAAAGAGAGCCATAACAGCCACAAAATACAGTTGTGTTGAAGTAGAAAGGGTTTGAAGTACAAAAGGTTCTATTGGAGAAAATTATCATGAGTCAAGATGGTGTTCTCTCAGGATTGAGCAATCTAGCGCGCCGCCAATAGAAGCAACTACATCCTGGATCGTATCAGTTCATTTTCGCCAGACAAGCTTAAGAGAATCTTGAGGTCTACGCCCAATTCATCTAAAGATTTTGTGGAGTGAGAGCTACCTACGAGATCAAGGAAGAAGAAAGAAAGTCATTCAAGTAAGGAAGCTAAGTTAAGTGAAGAATTTTTATCAAACGAAGAAGTTCAGTCAAGCGAAGAAAGCAGAGAAGAAATTTCAAGCTTATTCAGAACTCCACCTAGTGCTTCGAGGTTTGCTCAGCCGAAACAAGTTCAAGCTATTGTACAACAGCCAGCGCAAGTTATTGTGTATTAACGGCGATAGCCAGTTCAAGCAATGGCTCAACTAGGAGGTCAATCAGGAGGTCAACCAGCTCCAAACTGTGCTACATGGTTGGTTACTAATCCGTCTCCACTTCAGTTTACTGATTACCATGACATGCCAAAGAATTCTGAAATTTTTTGTACCAAGTTCATTGTCAATGATGTTAACCGCACGACTGAGGATCATATCAAGATGTTTGAGAATCACCTATGCAGTAGGCAGATTGGGTATGCGGACGTGGCTTGCTGCCTATTTCCATATTCTTTGGGAGAAGAAGCACATTTTTGGTTCATACATTTGTCAATTGGGTCTATAAGAACATGGGAACAGATGAAGGAGGCCTTCATCGGAAAGTTTGGTATACCAGTCACCCCTGTAGAGCTTTATCGTCAATTTGCAAAAGTAAGAAGACAAGACCAAGAGCCCATCCATGCATTCAACAATAGATTTCAGAAGGCCCTCACAAGGTTGCGTACTCCCTACGTTGTTCCTGATGCCAGGGAAAATTACTATTTGGCCTTGGATTGTAATGTTCCCATTTTGGCCCTACACTCTTCATTTGGATTTAGCCTATTTCCGGAAATCCGTAGGCTAAGCTGAGGTGGAAAATTAGGGTTTCCTCTTTCAGATACTGCTCAGTTGGCGTTCTGAGGTTGTTGTGCAGACTTACTATTTATAGCAGTTCACTATTTTTAGCAAGTCTATCTTTTGGCAGTATCTGTCTAGCAGCAGTTCAGTCCTTTGCAGTTCAATGTTCAGTTTGGCTTTCTGTTGTTTTGATGTGAACTTACTATTTATAGCAATTGGCTATTTTTAGTAAGTCTAATTTTGGCAGTAGCATCATTAGCAATTCAGCTCAAGTCATTTTGCTATCCTTCAGTTTCAGTTTGGCTTTGGTTATCTCCATGGATTAAGTTTTATACTTAGTCATTTTTATGTTTCTCAGTTGTACCCCCACGCCTAGGAATGATCACTTCATGTTGTTTTTAAAAGGGGGTCATTAAGGGGTCAATGGTGCATTTAATGAATTATTAAATGCTTTATTGTTGCAAAGTGAAGTTGGATGCCTAAAAGAGGTTGATTAATATTTTATTATTTCAAAAAGTGAAATGCTTAAAGTGGCATTCCTTTTGGGAGTTGAAGTGATTCAACTTCTTGGAATTTGAAGAGTCTCTTGTTGCTTCATTTGCCAATTGAAGCTTATATATTGCTGCTGTTCGAAGAGCTGATTATCTTTGGGGAAAAATATAACGTTATGCTGCTGGTTTGAAATCCAGAATCCGGCTAAGGGTTAGCTTAGCAAATCTACTCCACTCTTCGGGCCTGAAACTATGGTTCCCTAGGTGGTGGATGAGAGTGTGCTTCATCCAGAAGTACATATTGAGCATTATTGTGGAGTTTTGGTGAGATATTTCCAATTTTTATGTTGCTGGTTTATCATGGCTGAAAGTGTTTTTTGTTGACAGCTTTTTGAGCAAATTAAATATCATTCTGGGTATGTTTGCAAAGTGGTTCTAGACCCAAGGCGACCCCTTCCACAAGAGATTGGAATTTATTTCCAAGTCTTTGATTTTTTATTGCTAAATCGCCCTTTTCAAGAGTCGTACCATCTGTAGAGAATTGAGAATTGTGCCATAAATTAATGGATGACTTTTGAGGCTGTTTCTTCATCTTGTCATGGGCGCCTATCCTCCAGAGGTTCATTGCACTTCGTTTCACGCCATTCGGAGGTATTTTGGTGAAGTTATGAGCATTTAATTAATTCTTATAGTTGCTGGTTATTCATTTCCAGAATTGCAGATTTATATCAGACTTGTTTCAGTTTGAATTTCCAGTCCTTTCTTCATCAATAATTGCTACTAATAATCATGGAATCATTCAGAATCTTGGTGCTTTGAAAACATTGTAATATTGATGTAATTTGCAGCTCTCTTTCTATATTGTAAGACTGTAAACAGTAGTACTGTTCCAGTCCTTTATTGCTGCAATTATTTTCTATTTCTCACTTTAAGTAACCCTGGATGGTTTACCGCCAGTGTGGATAAAGAACATTCTAAAAGCTTATCTATTCTATTTGCAGCTGTTCTTATCCTTTGTAAAGCTAGTTAGTAGTACTAACAGCTCTTCCTTTACTTGCTGCAATTTTATATTTGTTTTACACTCCCACAATTGAGTGGTTGAGTTTTAGAATAAACATATATATTGTTTGTAATTTCCCCCCACGTTATAAGTGGTTGTGTGGACAATATTCCCCCCACGTCAATAAGTGGAAGAGTGGATTTAAAGGCTGACTTGCCTCCTAATAATTGTTGTAAACTCACCCACTGAATAAGTGGAGTATTCCCACCGCTTGTGGATGCCTGCACCAGCAGATGAATTGTACTTTCAGCTCTGTTTATGCCTAATGATCCTCTGACCATATGCTATCACCTCGCCCACATTGGGATGTTGGTGAACATTCTTGGTTAGAGTTATCTTCTTTGTTGGTTTACATTTTGGAGCTAACGCTAATCAGTGTTTGGTTGCTGATTTGAATGTTAATTTTGGAAAAAAATTAATGGGGAATATTTCATGGATCCCTTGACTGCAATGTTCGTGAAGTCTCACCCCACTCCGGAAAACACGAATCAAGCTTACGCTAAAGCTATTGAAGTAAGTCAAGGTTTAGGACAAAATATAGCTAGACTTGCACTATACACTGGCCTAGCTACAACAAACAATCAAATGCAGACGCTCGGTTCGACATGGAATCAACAAGCTCCAACATTGAATCCAGTTCTGCAACCGGCTTATCATGTTACACCGCCATCAAATCAATTAGTCCTCCATCCTGGGATGCCTTTGTCCTCGACACAAGTTACACAGCCTATTTATCTCCAGAACACAGTGCCGCCAGTGAAAACTCAAGAGGAGAAAGATGAAATAAAAGATTTAATAGAACAAGTGAAGAGGCTGTCAACTGAGATGACTTACCTCAAGAGTCAGAATAATGAAACACACACTATGCCACGAAATTATTAGGCACACCAAGGTGCTAACCGAGGATATCAGAATAATCCTCCAAGTCATCAAGATACCCATCAAGGATATAGTCATGAAAACAGTCATGGATATAGAAGTAACAATGAAGGATTTCAGAAGAGGTCTTGCAATACAAGGCCCAACAACGGAGGTGTTCCGTCACCATTGGACAATCCGCCACCTCCTAAAAACCGTCCTGCAGATAGAGTCTATATGGCCGAAAATGCCTCGTCAGGATGGTGTAGGTTACATAACACTAACCAGCACTCTGAACTATAGTATCACGAATTCCAAGTTGTGGCTGATATTCTCAAACTGAAGCAAGTAATACAGAGGCCACAGAGAACCCTCCAATTATAGGATATGAATTAGTCCCAGCGCCCAGATATGATCAGGCATTGATTATAGAAGATTACAATTTCCCGCCTGAGTTTCAGAGTTACATGCCCCCACCAGTTAATCACCAATTTCCATCAGCTTCAACAAACGGTCCCGTGGGGATGCCAGAGTTTCAAATATCGTCAAAAGTTCATGCCACGTATGCATCACCAGAAGAGCCTCTTCATAGAGATGATTATGTTTTTCCGCCTCTCAACAATGACGTCTTGGTAGAAGGAAGAAGGGAGGTACAAGCTCTTCAGACTACTAGAGGTGAAGCTCCTAAAGTATATCAGAGGAATTACCACCAACCACGTGAACCTCTAACGTCATCGGTACCTCCAAATAATTTTACAACTCCGCCGCACCCCAACGTGAGCAATAACCCAAATTCACCAAGAGATTCTCCAGAGTACAGGCGACAAGATGCAACGCAAGGTGGAAGTGGACAAGAAGCTATTCAGCAGCCCATTCATCAAGTTGGGTAAGGACAAAAAGAGAATCTTCCTAGAGAGGACGTGAAAACACTTGGCTCTTATGTACTAGAAGAATTGAAAAGGATGAAAGTTAGTCTCCCCCTACATGAGCTAATGAAGATTTCAGAGGTCAGAGATACAATTCTGGGAAGTTTGTATGAAACGTCTGTTGTGAGGAATACATCCAAAGAAGCAACCACCGCACCACGAAATCCTCCTGCCATCACACGGTCTCGTCTTGCACAAAATACGAATGTGGTAGAAGAGGTGCCTCACGCGCCATATGACACTTGGGAGGCTTCGCAACAACCTCAAAATTTTGTAGGTATGGTACAAGGTTCTTCAAAAATGTCATGTCCCCTTCTCAGTGACATCTCTCAGAGGACAGGATTGGCCTATCACACGACCCTCGTAGGCTGATTGATTGGATAGAGGGTCACTTCGGAGCTTGGCTCAGCTTCAGTCGGCAGGGATTGATTAGTTGTCTTTCGTTCTGGCTCGATCGGAGACTTTTTGCAGAGTTGCTATTTTTAGCAGTTCCTGGCAGGCAGTGTGGGACCACTGCTATTTTTAGCAGTTTGGCTTTGGCAGCATCAGGAATCACTTCAGAGTTCGTTAGCATCAGACGGATCAGTCATCGGGTTAGAAACAAGGAAGTTATTAATATTTAATGTTATTAATTAAATATTAATTATTTAATGTTTATAATATAAAGTTATAATTTTGAATTATAACTTAAGTGATTGCCTTGAGGGGTGCGCCCATCATCAGAAGGGGCCAAAAGTGACTATTAAAATATTATAAAATATTTGACGGAGAACTATGGAGAAATTAAAGAGTTAAAAGTCAAATATCATTTAAAACCCTATTATGGTGGAAATCGCACTTTTGTGAAAGATAAAGGATTTTGCATTGGAAATTGTGCATTATGTGATTATTGAGTTTTGAGAAACTGATCAATTGATCTGAGCCTGAGACTCTAGGGTTTCGTGTTCATCTTCCTTGGGGAACGAGCCATCTCCAACGGAAAGCAATTCAAAGAGTGTGCAATATCACTTGATCTATTGCCTATAGAGGTTTTCTTATTCAGAGAAGACTACAGAGCTTTAGAGATTGTTTATTGACAGAGATTCTTCAGAGTTTTTCATCCAGACACTATTCATTCATCAAGGCGCCCATCTCAGAGACACAAACATTGATATTGGGAGAAGTCCGTACAACATTCATTGCTGATCTGACTGGCCGTACATTTCTATCAGGCCGTACCAGCAATAAAAGCCGTGCTCCTTTATCTTGACTCATACGCCTATCTTCAGAGCACATTCATTCACCTTCTGAAGGCGCTGGGGTTGCTGGAAACATTGGGGATCATCAGACTGGAAGAAGACCAAGCATTTATTGCAGCCGTACAAAATCCGTACATTCTTCAGCTTGCTGGTTTACCAGGTTTTTTAAAATAAAAATCATTATTTTATCTTTGCATGTTAGCAGATCATTGTTATATGGAGATCATTTGAATAATAAAGATAACGCCTTCATTTCTTATTGTATTTCTCAAGCAAATTGAAGATTTAGAATTTTTATTGAATTTATTTCAATTATTGGTCAAAATCGTACCTTTCATTTATTGCATCAAAACACCAAAAATTGCAAAAACCAAAAAACCATCGGAA
>VDFB02372919.1:114292-137055 GCA_007258455.2 Sequoia sempervirens | reverse complement strand
TCGGCAGGGATTGATTAGTTGTCTTTCGTTCTGGCTCGATCGGAGACTTTTTGCAGAATTGCTATTTTTAGCAGTTTGGCTTTGGCAACATCAGGAATCACTTCAGAGTTCGTCAGCATCAGACGGATCAGTCATCGGGTTAGAAACGAGGAAGTTATTAATATTTAATGTTATTAATTAAATATTAATTATTTAATGTTTATAATATAAAGTTATAATTTTGAATTATAACTTAAGTGATTGCCTTGAGGGGTGCGCCCATCATCAGAAGGGGCCAAAAGTGACTATTAAAATATTATAAAATATTTGACGGAGAACTATGGAGAAATTAAAGAGTTAAAAGTCAAATATCATTTAAAACCCTATTATGGTGGAAATCGCACTTTTGTGAAAGATAAAGGGTTTTGCATTGGAAATTGTGCATTATGTGATTATTGAGTTTTGAGAAACTGATCAATTGATCTGAGCCTGAGACTCTAGGGTTTCGTGTTCATCTTCCTTGGGGAACGAGCCATCTCCAGCGGAAAGCAATTCAGAGAGTGTGCAATATCACTTGATCTATTGCCTACAGAGGTTTTCTTATTCAGAGAAGACTACAGAGCTTCAGAGATTGTTTATTGACAGAGATTCTTCAGAGTTTTTCATCCAGACACTATTCATTCATCAAGGCGCCCATCCCAGAGACACAAACATTGATATTGGGAGAAGTCCGTACAACATTCATTGCTGATCTGACTGGCCGTACATTTCTGTCAGGCCGTACCAGCAATAAAAGCCGTGCTCCTTTATCTTGACTCATACGCCTATCTTCAGAGCACATTCATTCACCTTCTGAAGGCGCTGGGGTTGCTGGAAACATTGGGGATCATCAGACTGGAAGAAGACCAAGCATTTATTGCAGCCCTACAAAATCCGTACATTCTTCAGCTTGCTGGTTTACCAGGTTTTTTAAAATAAAAATCATTATTTTATCTTTGCATGTTAGCAGATCATTGTTATATGGAGATCATTTGAATAATAAAGATAACGCCTTCATTTCTTATTGTATTTCTCAAGCAAATTGAAGATCTAGAATTTTTATTGAATTTATTTCAATTATTGGTCAAAATCATACCTTTCATTTATTGCATCAAAAACACCAAAAAATTGCAAAAACCAAAAAACCATCAGAAAAACCTAAAAATCAGTCAGGAGCAGTGTCAGGGGGAAACTAGGGTT
Organism: Sequoia sempervirens; assembly: GCA_007258455.2. NCBI lineage: Eukaryota > Viridiplantae > Streptophyta > Pinopsida > Cupressales > Cupressaceae > Sequoia > Sequoia sempervirens. Next base: position 135,837 of record VDFB02372919.1, on the reverse strand, counting down.
TCTACAAAAAACGTCTAAGAAGCCAGAGGCAGAGATTAAAGAGAAAGCTCAACTAGATGTTCTCACAGAGCGGAAGAAGAATCCAAAAGAGTTTGTCCGAGACAATCAATTTCAATCGAATAGAAAAGATGAAAGTAAGAATGCCTTAGCAAATGAAAGGAAAAAGCTAGTAGTACTTTATCAGGGAAAGGATGAGCCAGCCCCATTTCTAGTTTCAGTTAGAATTTTTGGGAGGTTATTGCATAACTATTTGATTGATTCCAATGCATCAAGTAATGTCATGCCTTTGAAGGTATGTCAGGTGTTAGGTATAATTCCGCTCCAGACCAACAAGAAGGTGACTCAGCTGGATAAGACTGAAGTTCTAGTTGTTGGAGAATTGAGTAATATCCATATGCAGCTGGAAGTGGACCCCAGAATTCAAAGTCGCATTCACATATCAGTTGTGGATATACCAGGTGGTTATGGCATGCTATTGAGCAGAGATTGGTCTAGAAAGCTAAATGGATACATCGCGACTGACTTCTCCCACATGTGGTTGCCTTGGAGAGGAGTTCCAAATCAGATAAAAATTGAAAGTACACCACAGCTCGGATTAATGATCACAGAATGTGGTGAAAATAGTGATGTTTTGTTCGTGGAAATTGATTTGGGTTCATATAAGCCCGTTAAGAAAGAAGTCCTCGTGTTGTAGAGCTCGAAGGAAGAAAAGTTTTTAGGAGATACGCCTACCTCCACCGAAGTATTAACTGAAAAAGATTCAAGTGCGGATGAGAATGAAAGGATGTTCAGAGATTCTGTGTTAAAAGATGTAAAGCAAGAGACAGAAAGTGCCTCCATCGAGGACTTGTTGTTACCCAATCCATGTAGAATTCACGGGGTTTTCCATTCAGAAAACACAGGTGCCATGAGTAAGATCTCCTTGGAGCAGGTTCCAAAGATGATTCAACAAGTCACTTTAGAGGAAGAATGTGGAGTAGTCCATAAGAAAGAAGATTGGGTTCAAACTAGGTATTCCTAGCTGATGCACTTGGAGGAGAAAAGAGATGAAGCTTTGGAAAATTTGGCCAAGCATCAAGGAGTTATGAATAGATGGATCGACAAATCTTGGTTGGACCCTTGTCAAGCTTCTAAGATCTTGGGAGATAGTGCATTTAAGCTACGAACACGAACAGGAGGGGATATCCCATTGCCAGTCGATGGGCAATTCCTCAGGCATCATTTCCAACCTTAGGTTCTCTCCGAGAACCTACTTTGTAACATAATTAGATTAGGGTTTGCTTTCCCGTTTGCTTTTTCTGTTTGTTTGTTCTGTTTTGGTTTTAGTTTGTTGCCCTTCAGGTTTTTGGTTTGGCGTTCTTCCCTTGAGTTGTCCACGCAGGTGGTTTTGGTTTGGAATGGGCAAGGATTTTGGGTTTCCCATGGCGAAAGGGGGTGATGATGGTTTAACTTTCACAACATGGTTTCTTTCCAGTGAATTTGCAAATTTTGAAGAGAGCCAAGGTTGTTTTCCTCTTGTCACATCTAGTTTAGAATCAAACTCATCTCGGGAGGTTAACCCATTATTGTGTCTTAACACATGAGTCTAAAGACCTTACGTCACCTTACCTATCTTCACTCTAAGTCATTTTGGTTTCTTGGGAAAGGTCTTGGCAGGTGAAAATCTTACGTCTTGCTTCAGCGCCACTACAATTCTCAAACCCATTGGAGGCTTCATTGCCTACCTACCAATTGTGGAATTCACGGAGAATCAAAAGAAAAGAGAAAATGTGCTTAAAAGAAATATCTGAAAAAACGAAAGAAAAGAGAAAATGTGCTTAAAAGAAATATCTAAAAAACGAAAGAAATGAGAAAATGAAAAATGAAAGAAATATTATGAAATATTGGTTTTGGGAATATACGAATAACTCCATCGGGGCTAATGGACGCCTAACTGGCAGTGGAGCAATATTTGTGAGAATTGTAGCGACAACCTCGTTGGGGCTATGGACGCCTGACTGGCAGTGAGGCAATGTCCAGGATGCTTTTGAAGTTAAGATATTTATATAACTTGTTGCAGCCGATTCCGGGAGTCAGGATGGTTTAGAGATGGAATGAATATGCACACACTCACGGGGTTTTGGATGAAAGTGTTCTGATCCAATATCGGATTCTTCTCCCCTTTTGAGTAAGTGTCCTTTCTACATGATGGTTTGAGGAAAATTTAATCAAGGTTCAATTCTTAAAGTGTTTTTCAACACTTTCCCGTGGGGATGCCAGATGTTGTGACCTTATCACACATCGCCCCATTCAAAATGGGGACCCCTAATTTTTGCTCCATTATGGTCTTTTGGTTTTGGTTTTGTCTCTTTCCCTCTCTTTCTGTTGTCTGCCTTCTCGGGGACATTCCTGCCTGTGAGCCTAAACATGAAATTTGGCCAAGTCTATGGAATTAGGGTTTGTACTTTTTTGGTCAATCCAAAATCAAATGAAGTGAATAAATTGAAAATTGAGATTAACATTATTGTCAGTGTGCTTCCAATAGACTCTCAGCTAAATTTAATTAGATTTTGACAACTTACTATTTTTAGAAAGTGTGTAATTCCAGGCGTTCCTTCAGCATTCTTGAGATCTCAACAGTCACATTGCATCCAGAATACATCAAGCTGCTCATGGGCAAATTTTGAGCCATAATAGACAACTTACTATTTTTAGCAGTTCAGCTTCCGGAGTAGATTCTGGGGTTTATATGTAGAGTTTTCCGGTGCATGTCTAAGGATTCCTTCTGGGTTTTCTGAGACCTTCGTGATGGTATAACATGCAAAGTGAGAACACAACTTTTAGAGTTCAGCCTTCCGAGGCTATTTTTAGGGTTTGCATGTCAAGGTTTTCTTTGCATGTCTGCATATTCCTTGTGGGTTTTTCGAGAGCTTCGTGATGATGTGACATGCAAACAGGGGTAATCACTCCTTCAGCAACTTGCTATTTTTTGTAGATGCATTTTGGTAGCCACTTCCCAATGCATTAGAATCACAAACAAAGCGCAGTGCAACAAAAATGAGGTCCAACGGAGGTCGTTTGATATGCATGCAAGTCAAACTAGGGTTTCCAACTTCGGGACCCAAAAAGAGGGGTAAAAAGTCAAAATTTTCAAAAACCGGTGTATACCACCGCGATCAGCATCTTTTAAGCTATCCACTGGTAAAATTTGAGGGCAAACGGAGCACTTACTATTTATAGTAAGTCATTTTAGAAAAAGGATAAAAATAGTAAATCAACGTCAAGTGCTGGTGTTAACAGGGAGGTCACGTGTTGAGGAGCGCGTCATTTGAATTTCAAGCCAATCGAAGTTGTGGAGGCATCGGAAACAAGCAGTTACTATAAATAGCAAATTAACTTCAGAAATGTGCTATTTTTAGCAGGCCAGCTCAGAATAGCAGTGTCAATAGGCTGACAAAGTCATGAAGATCCATCGTTCAAAATTTCAAAGCAATCCGAGCCTTTGTGATATGAAAATCAAAGGACTTACTATTTGTAGTAAAGCATGGAGAAGCTGGCGAAGACAAGGAAAACTGGCTAAGTCTGGAACTTTATCCTTCACCACCTTGAAATTGCGGCCACTTCAGCTGGAGACCTTGAGAGAAATGCAAAATGTTAAACTTCCTGTAGGAACTTGAAAATGCGCCCTGCTTGATCAAGGGAGTCAAAAGAGGTCAAAGATGAAAAGAAATTTATCCTCCACCCACTTTGAAATGCGCCCATCCTCCTCATATGCTCAAATGCGCCATGCAAGCTAGGTGTAACGACTCAATTCTGCGTAAATTAAAATTTTCCAATTCTCGCCTTATACATGTAAAGGTAACAAGTAACAAAAGATACAATAAAATTTTTCCTTCCTTTATTGATAAATATGTACAAGTTACAATATGTTTCCACACGAATTCCATTTCCATTGCAAATATAAATTAGAGTGCAAAAGTAATACAATTACATGCATAGCTCGTAAGCTTTTGCACAAATAGAAGTAAGAAGGTCCAGGAGTCTGTCCTTTCAAATCTTGGTACATCGGCAGCTCACTGTGGAGGAGAAACATCACTCGGGCGCTTTTCCGCCAACCACGGACTTATAATGCGGTCCCTCGCACGATCATTTTGCAATGAACGGCCCTCCCTTCGAAGAAGAGATTGGTTGCGTATCCTTTAACAATTACCAACTGAGCATAGTGTTGTGTCCTACACAACTAGAACCTTTCTATTTCACAATCTCGAACTAGTACTCGGATCACAATGAACTGACAGTGTAGTCTCAACTAACTCACGTCTATGTGGCAGTCGTACCTTTCACTACTTTGGCCAAAGTATTCTCATTTAGTACTTTGAATGAAGGTCATCTATCATATACACTACTCAGGGCCGATTTGACTTAGGGCTATCTTACTCTACGCGAAGGCTATGTCTTTCAATGGATTCAATTTATCCATGACTTCCTACCTCAAATAGTTTACTGGAAATAAGTCTGTAAACAAGTATTCTCTATCCTTTCTCCTGTTTCCGGAAATCCTTATCCTAGGAGTGAAGCTTACTAATGTTAACCTAATAACACAACTAGGATTGTACTTAGTTTTGACGTCATTTCGTTCCTAGAATTAATATAAACTCTACGTACTCTCCATATATGGAGATCATACAATTTTGTACTCCAAATAAATGCATAAACTCTTAGCACTATAAATCAATCATCATACACAAAAGAGACAACCTTTAACACAAGGCAATTAAGCTAAGTTGATTTTAAACCCTTTAATCAAATTGAATCCCTTCTTTTAAAACCCCATTTCCTAATAATCTTCCCTAATCCATCAATTAAACATATTGAATTGCTCAAGCTTTCTCCTTTAGCTACATTGTCATTCTCTAAACTTTTACCCCTTAAAAATGAAATCCCTTGAACAATTATGCATTAACAACCTCTAAACTTTTATCCTTTTAAAAGAAATCCCTTGTGAACAATCTATGCATTGACAACCTTTCAAACAAACTTGATTGCCAAGGATAGTTTACTTATTTCATATCAAATGCAATCAGCAATTCTAAACAATAAGAATACAGTTAAAGCTATAAATTCCAAATAAGAAACATGCCTGTATATACTTTAAGCTCCTTTCCAATGCTCTTCTGTCAGCAGCCTTCAATTGATGATGACATAATAAAGGTTTTTCTTTCTTCCTCTTAAGTAGAAAACTCTTCCCATACACTTTTTCCAACCAGAAAACTCTCCACTAGAAGATTGAAATATTCCGAGCCAAATTTTTTTTTCGTTTTTTCAATTAACAGATTACAAAGCAATTACAGACAGTGCACCCGTTAAGATTAGATGGATAAACCAAAACGTGCAAGAAAGCAACCCTAACCAGAATGGCGCCGATGATGGCGAGCATTGGTCAGAGGATCTGAAACAAACTGCTTATGCTGAAACTCTAACCAGAATGGCACCGATGATGGTGAGCATTGGTCAGAGGGTCTTCTACGCTAAGTACAGAAAGGAACTCAACGTCAAGTATGTGCTACCCAATCCAATGCGGAGTGAGGGGCGACCATATGACGGAGTGATTACAACAACAAAATGCTTGTAGTAAATAATGCTGAAACATGAATTACTCGACACCCAGAATGTGCTTGCTGACCCAAGACGGGAAAGTAGCTACCATAGGGCGGAGCTAAAACTATTACAAACTAATGCTGATAGTAAGAATGAGTTTACAATTCATAACAGAGCAATATTAATGAACACTGGTCAGTACTACTGCCAGTTTACAAATTGACAATTATTGCCTGCAATGTCAGGATATCAAACGCTTTGCAAAGAGTACATTCAATTAAGAATCTGCTACAAGCTTTAAGTAAATCTCCATGCCAAACCCCAAATCATAAATGCAGATTTCTGTATACTGTTATTGACAGATCTGTACTTTAAAACCCTTTGAACAGCAACCTAAAGATTCCCTAAATGATTCGTAAATCACTCAAACCTTGCCCGATTAACCTATTCTTGGATGCAATTAACAGCTAATGATAAGGCGCCTAAAATGGATGCAAAGGACAGATCCAAAATGCCTATATTTAATATTGCACGGAAAACAATGCAAGACTAAGAGGTACGGCCCAGCAAGAAGTTCGACTTCTTCTTAAAAATTCAATACTCCGTTTAAAATGCTATAATCTGGAGAATATGGGCGCCCTTTACAAACTCAAATATTGATGCAATACCCAGAAGATCTTTTTTTGTATTTTTCAAGTTATGAGCAAAAACACAAATCTGCTGTGCTAAATAATGTAATAGGCTGAAACCTCTAACATGCCAAATCTAATCTAAATATGCAATAAGCTGAAATACAATGCACGAACTTAAATGCAACTCACAATACAATAAATCATCACTAGATGTTGTCTTGCAAACACGAAGCGATGCCCGAGCTAGGAGGCCTTGATTCCTCGAAGCGATTCCAGAGCCAATCCGGCAGCATAACAGTATAGTCGTCCAAAGATACCAAATGATGATCAAAGCCTTCCTTTTATAACTTTCTCGTTGACTTCTCAAAACCCTAATCTCCTCTTCAAGGCAAAAACCCTAATCTCTTTCAAGGATGGCGTCCATTTCCTTCAAGCTCAATATTGACTTTATAATTAAAATCAATACTTTAATAATTGCGTCCCCTTTATAGCTTGTTTTGACTTTGGATAAAATGTAAAATATAAAATAATCTTTAATGAGGCGCCACCCTCAAAAAGCCCACTTTTCAAAACAACATAAAGTCAATAGACTAGGCCAAGGGGTCAATGTCCGAATATAATATTAAAACTTGACTTTTTAATTAATTATATCAACTTATCTCTCCGATTGTGCCCTAAAGCCAATAATAACCAAGTCAACTGATCAAACTGACATAGGAAGTCAACCATGTTGGACCCAACTGCTAAACTGCCAAAAATAGAATTTACTAGAAATAGTAAATTCCGGGAAATGCTCAGAATGCCGAGATGAACACACCACTGCGAAGCTCTCTGAAAACCCAGAAAGGATCCGCCATTGAATCCATCATCTCTGAGCAATAACCTCCTCAAAAATAGGAAACCCTAATTTATCTTCCGACTAGCCTTCGGGTTCCCAAAAAAAAGGCCAACGGTCACTAGAAAGATCAGGTTTGAGAAGGGGACATTACAAAGATTACTAATTGACTCCTCACAGTCTAAGAAATACAGCTGAAGAACACTTTGATTCTTTTACTGAAATTACTAAAATGCAAAACAGTAACACTAACTCTCAGCAGAAACTCACAATTGCATTATTAAAACTCTTTAAAAGCGCCGAAGATGAAAAAACAATGAGTGTATTCGAATGGAGAATAGAGAAGTATTTATAGGCCGAAATAACAACAGATTCCCCATTTCTGGGCATGTAAATTGACAGATTGACATGTTTACCTGGTCAAATCGTCACTTGTCATGTTACCTAACACCCTTAGTCATGATTTCCAAAGATGATTCGACCTCATGGAGCCAGCAGTTGAAGAATTTTTCAACTCAGCAAACAAAAACGCCACCTACAGGAAAACATTTTGCTGCCAGTCGTATGAATTCAAAATGGTTTTAATTGCTGCGTTTTAGGTCAAGAATCCACTCACTACATCACATAAACTCATTGCTATTTTCCTGTTTTTCAGTTTGAATACTTCTCCTTTCATTTCCAGCTGCGTAGGAGCTTCCGCAATTTCACGGGAATATTTATATTTGTTTACCATTCGTTTTTTTTTTTTTTCTAAAGTTCAAACTTTTCAAATATTTCTTTAGTGAAGTTCGCTTCGTTTGAAATGTATTTTAAAGTGTTAAATACTTCATGTGAATTTAAACTTCCTCAATATATATATTGTGATTTCATCCTTCAAAGAATAATGCTTATTCTTTTAAACATTGAAATTATTTTCCATTATTTAAATTTTAATTTAATATATTTGCATATTTTATTTATAAATGTATTTTATTAAACATTAATATTTCTTTATATATAAACGTATTTATATATAAAAATATATTAATTTTAATATTAATACATTTAATTTATAAAATATATAAATATTAGTATTTACGTATTCCTTATGTATAGATGTATATATTAATAAACACTTAGTTAATATATATATTTACACATAAAGGCATACGTAAATCACCTAGACAACATAATATGAATATTATTTATATTTAAAGATATTGAGACGAGCTGTCTACGTATATACATGCCTATATATACTTCTTGTGTATATGTATGTATGCGTATACACATGTCGACACATGCGTACAAGCATATCCATCTGCTTAAAGTACGTATGTATTGATATGTCTATACATTTAGATATGTGTACACAGTATATGTATGTGTATATGTACCCACTTGTCCTTTATCATATATCAATTACTTCATTCAAACACAGGGAGCCACAGTATAGTTAGACTGACATTTAACAATCACATCATATAAAGCATAAGGAAGTATATCAAACTCCTAAGCCTATGGACAACTTATCTAGACCAATCAAAACTGACTTGGTTTCTCAGAACCTATACTGACATGTGTGTATGCTCATTTGGTACTCGTTACTACGTACCCGACCAAGTTCCTCCCCGAGTGATATTTCTCCTTTGCCTGGAGGATTGGTCCTAACACAACAACGGGAGTCATATGCTCACCATGACACAACAATGGGATTCATATGCTCAAAACGACACAGAATACATGAAACATTTCAAAAGTTAGATTCTTCACAAATCAATAACCTTCTATTCTCCTTTATGTAGTATTTCACCAAGAATAACATCAAATGAAACAACATTCATATTGAAAACAAGGTACAAGCATCATTAATTCACCTCCAAAATTCTCATTTACTCTATCTAGTAATGGTAAATTGTAACGTCACAATTTGGGATGTAACATACTTCCCCCCTTGTGAATCATCGTCCTCGATGAGGCATAGCTTTTCAACATATAGTTTAAGTAAAGAAAAATGTTACTTACAATTCACAAAATGCGTAAGATCTATAAAACATTCAACCTATGTAGCAATCTTGTCCTTCCTGGAACTTGCTTTGAGTGTTTACACTATTGCATGGGGAAATCTCGCATGTTTCATTCATACTTACTTTCCCAAAGAGTCTTAACACATATATACTTTTGAGTTATAATAGTAACTATAAATCACACCAGATACACAGTGATTGGAAATCATTGGTTCATGGATTTATCCTTAGCATAATCCAAATAGAAAAAGAAAGTCGATGCATTGTACACTACATCGTGGGTCCAATCTTTCTCTTTTGGTATTTACACTTTTAGACAACTCATAAACCGAGTACATCCGTCACTTACACATTCATTTATCATTAGCATATAGTACTTGTAGATGATTACTTGTCCATCTCGAGCACACATTGCTCCTGGGCATCTGTCAAATCTTGATACTGCTTCATATGTAAGCTTTGTACTACAAAGTTTCATTGATCATTTTGATCTATTACTCCTTTTTGACATTTAATCAAGTCTATGATTCACTCAATTCTAAGCCTTTTTTCAGCTTAATTGAGTTTTTAACCTTTTATTTCATATAATGGTTCAACTTCAATGTTTAGAAGTCTATAAATCATTCCAGACTTATTCTACCATCTTTGCTTATTTGACTATACATAATAATATACTGTACATTCAATCCATTGAAAGTTTTGTAGTATGATCAGGGTTTACACAACTTTATCATTATTGCTAAACTGAGATAATTTCTTAGGATTACTAAGCTTCTACTTGTCTACAATATATTATTTAGGACCAAATATCCTATAAGTCAAGTTTTCCAAAAACGTTGGTTTCATTGATGAGTTTGTCCACTTGAACATTATGTAAGTTATACTAACATAGACAGATTGATCTGTCTCTTGTTCTACCATTTTTCCTCTGGAATCTCAAGAGAGTATACATGACTTACCGATGATGACATTTGGTCTTCATTTCCTGGTATACTAGTCATTGCCTTGCCACATTTTGTGTAGCCTCACATTCTAGCTTTCCAAGTTTATAGTGGTTTCTCATCCAACAATTCCTATTGTCATTCCGATGTCCTAACTCTTACATTAGTTTCCTCGTTCCATTACAAATTCTTCAAAATTTTGGGTACATAGGTTCTTTTACATCCAATAATAGTCTACTCTTTGACTAGTTGAAAACCTATTTTACGATCTCTCGCCATTTTTAATTTCCCTATAATAATGGTTATAAGTTTTGCGGAGATAAATCTCATTTATCTTAGGACATCCATATCTTGGATCTCTATTGTCGTTGGATTTTTAAATGGGGTACTTAATTCAAGTCAACCCACTCTTTTCCTTCCCCCCTTAGAGTTTCCACAACCTTTGATCTACTCAAAGTTGAACTCCTAGCAAACTCTTGCTTCTTTGTAAGGTTTTGTTGTTCCTTCTTGTTGAATTTCCATCGTCTCTACCTTGTCTCAAGGCATATTTCAGATATACTTTTTTTTTCAAAGTTAGATTTGTCATTGTTTTCTATCCCATAGATTTCAATAACTTGGGTCATCCATCGGAAGATCTAATGAATAATCAACAACTTACAAGTTACGAGACACTCCATTAATTCCATTCTCTTTTTAACATCCTTTTAATGGAGGATACTCCATATCCACAAAACTTTGTTGGTTGAACTTCTTTTCTACTTAAAACATTGTTTCCTTTGCAACTTCTTTTGTTTTGACACATAGTGCCACATTGTATTCCCTTTCCATTTGGAACATTCTAAACAAAAGTTGACTTTCACAAATATTAAGGTGAGTTCAACTTATTCTCTAACCAATCTAATTTATGCTGACATTGCATATACATAGATTCGTAGTGTTTTCACTAAATCCAAAAGTTCCCGACTCTCTGCAACTATAGTTTGCTGCTATAACAAGGGTTATCTTTATTCCTTTTTGGCTGCCTTAGAGTTATAAAACTATTTCGTTGGATAAAGGTACACACTAGTTATTCTTCTTCACCTTTCTTCATAACTTGATTGCATAAACTTCCGCAATCCTAGGTACTGATATAATTTGTTGGTTTAGGAGTTCCTACTCCAGGGATAACTCTTAACTCACCCCAACTTAACGAGCTACTAGGAGTTTCATCTTCCTTTCACTTCTTCCTCTCAGTTCTTTTCCTCTTGCCAATGTGGCACAAGAACTTGTCAGTCTTTATCTTCTGATAAATTTTACGCGTTGTTGTGTAATGAGCTCATAGGTTCCTAGTGTAAAACCTGGTAGCTCTAATACCACATGTAACGAACCAATTCTGCGTAAATTAAAATTTTCCAATTCTCGCCTTATACATGTAAAGGTAACAAGTAACAAAGATGATACAATAAAATTTTTCCTTTATTGATAAATACGTACAAGTTACAATATGTTTCCACACGAATTCCATTTCCATTGCAAAAATAAATCAAAGTTCAAAAGTAATACAATTACATACATAGCTCGTAAGCTTTTGCACAAATAGAAGTAAGAAGGTCTAGGAGTCTGTCCTTTCAAATCTTGGTACATCGGCCGCTTGCTGTGGAGCAAAAACATCACTCGGGCGCTTTTCCGCCAACCACGGACTTATAATGCAGTCCCTCGCACGATCATTTTGCAATGAATGGCCCTCCCTTCGAAGAAGAGATTGGTAGGGTATCCTTTAACGAATACGAACTGAGCATAGTGTTTTGTCCTACACAACTAGAACCTTGCTATTTCACAATCTCGATCTAGTACTCAGATCACAATGAACTGACAGTGTAGTCTCAACTAACTCACGTCTATGTGGCAGTCGTACCTTTCACTACTTTGGCCAAAGTATTCTCATTTAGTACTTCGAATGAAGGTCATCTATCATATACACTACTCAGGGCCGATTTGACTTAGGGCTATCTTGCTCTACGCGTAGGCTATGTCTTTCAATGGGTTCAATTTATCCATGACTTTCTACCTCAAATAGTTTACTGGAAATGAGTCTGTAAACAAGTATTCTCTATCCTTTCTCCTGTTTCCGGAAATCCTTATCCTAGGAGTGAAGCTTACTAATGTTAACCTAATAACACAGCTAGGATTGTACTTAGTTTTGACGTCATTTCGTTCCTAGAATTAATATAAACTCTACGTACTCTCCATATACGGAGATCATACAATTTTGTACTCCAAATAAATGCATAAACTCTTAGCACTATAAATCAATCATCATACACAAAAGAGACAACCTTTTAACACAAGGCAATTAAGCTAAGTTGATTTTAAACCCTTTAATCAAATTGAATCCCTCCTTTTAAAACCCCATTTTCTAATAATCTTCCCTAATCCATCAATTAAACATATTGAATTGCTCAAGCTTTCTCCTTTAGCTACATTGTCATTCTCTAAACTTTTACCCCTTAAAAATGAAATCCCTTGAACAATTATGCATTGACAACCTCTAAACTTTTATCCTTTTAAAAGAAATCCCTTGTGAACAATCTATGCATTGACAGCCTTTCAAACAAACTTGATTGCCAAGGATAGTTTACTTATTTCATATCAAATGCAATCAGCAATTCTAAACAATAAGAATACAGTTAAAGCTATAAATTCCAAATAAGAAACATGCCTGTATATACTTTAAGCTCCTTTCCAATGCTCTTCTGTCAGCAGCCTTCAATTGATGATAACAGAATAAAGTTTTTTCCTTCTTCCTCTTAAGTAGAAAACTCTTCCCATACACTTTTTCCAACCAGAAAACTCTCCACTAGAAGATTACTGACTGACTCCTCACAGTCTAAGAAATATAGTTGAAGAACACTTTGATTCTTTTACTGAAAATACTAAAATGCAAAACAGTAACACTAACTCTCAGCAGAAACTCACAATTGCAATATTAAAACTCTTTAAAAATGCCCAAGATGAAAAAACAATGAGTGTATTCGAATGGAGAATAGAGAAGTATTTATAGGCCGAAATAACAACAGATTCCCCATTTTTGGGCATGTAAATTGACAGACTGACATGTTTACCTGGTCAAATCGTCACTTGTCATGTTACCAAACCCTTAGTCATGATTTCCAAAGATGATTCGACCTCATGGATCCAGCAGTTGAAGAATTTTTCAACTCAGCAAACAAAAATGACACCTACAGGAAAACGTTTTGCTGCCAGTCGTATGAATTCAACATGGTTTTAATTGCTGCGTTTTAGGTCAAGAATCCACTCGCTACATCACATAAACTTGTTGCTATTTTCCTATTTTTCAGTTTGAATACTTCTCCTTTCATTTCCAGCTGCACAGGAGCTTCCACAATTTCACGGGAATATTTATATTTGTTTACCATTCGTTTTTTTTTTTTCTAAAGTTCAAACTTTTCAAATATTTCTTTAGTGAAGTTCGGTTCTTTTGAAATGTATTTTAAAGTGTTAAATACTTCATGCGAATTTAAACTTCCTAAATATATATATATTGCAATTTCATCCTTCAAAGAATAATGCTTATTCTTTTAAACATTGAAATTATTTTCAATTATTTAAATTTTAATTTAATATATTTGCATATTTTATTTATAAATGTATTTTATTAAACATTAATATTTCTTTATATATAAACATATTTATATATAAATACATATTAATTTTAATATTAATACATTTAATTTATAAAATATATAAATATATTATTATTTACGTATTCCTTATATATAGATGTATATATTAATAAACACTTAATGAATATATATATTTACACATAAAGACATACGTAAATCACCTAGACAACATAATATGAATATTATTTATATTTGAAGATATTGAGACAAGTTGTGTACGTATATACATGACTATATATACTTCTTGTGTATATGTATGTATGCGTATACACATGTCGACACATGTGTACAAGCATATCCATCTGCTTAAAGTACGTATGTATTGATATGTCTATACATTTAGATACGTGTACACAGTATATGTATGTGTATATGTACCCACTTGTCCTTTATCATATATCAATTACTTCGTTCAAACACAGGGAGTCACAGTATAGTTAGACTGACATTTAACAATCACATCATATAAAGCATAAGGAAGTATATCAAACTTCTAAGCCTATGGATGACTTATCTAGACAGTTCAAAACTGACTTGGTTTCTCAGAACCTATACTGATGTGTGTGTATGCTCATTTGGTACTCGTTACTGCTTACTTGACCAAGTTCCTCCCCGAGTGATATTTCTCCTCTGCCTGGAGGATTGGTCCTCTTTCCTGCACACCGTGACACAACAACGGGAGTCATATGCTCAAAACGAAGCAGAATACATGAAATATTTCAAAAGTTAGATTCTTCACAAATCAATAACCTTCTATTCTCCTTTATGCAGTATTTCACCAAGAATAACATCAAATGAAACAACATTCATATTGAAAACAAGGTACAAGCATCATTAATTCACCTCCAGAATTCTCATTTACTCTATCTAGTAATGGTAAATTGTAACGTCACAATTTGGGATGTAACACTAGGAATAAGACAAATGATGGACTTTCCTCTAACCCCCTTTGAATGCGCCAAGTAAAGAATAAATGAGGGTAAGGACAACTGGAGATTCCAAGGCGTGATGCATGCAAAGTGAAAGATTCCAAGGCGTTGAAACTAAAAATGTTCTCCATAACCTACAAAATGCGCCACGGTGAAGGAGGTGGTGGCTTCCTAAAAGCAAATTTGTGCTAAGTGTTGATAAGATTTCTTCACAGGCAAAATGAATGATTGAAGGAGAATGAAAATTTTCTAAGACAAATTCCTCGATGCTAATAATGATGGAATTTAAATATTTTTCTAAGTGTTAACAAAATTCCACCTCTCTAGAGGAAAATCACGCCTAGACTTGGAGTGATGAAATTTTCTTGAAGCATGAGTGAAATTGCCAGTGGAGAAGTTGGATAATGCCAGCTTCACAGGGTCAATGAGAAATTTCAAGTCAGGGCAAGGAAGTACGCTCAAGGGTGAAGAACAAGAATAAATTTGTTGAAAATTATTTTTCTAAGGTTGAAATCCAAGAAAATCAAATGAACCCGTTCATTGTACACCCATGAATTCAACAAGTTCTGAAAGAAATTTTCTTTTGGGTATTGAAAATTATCGACAAGGAATGGATTTTAAATTCTTCCACAGTCCGCCGAAGCCTTCAGGATGGAGATTTTTGATGGGCACTTGAATTATAAAATTTTCCTAAGGAAAATTAAAAAAATTTCTAAGGCAAGAAAGGAAAAAGATGTTGAAATATGTCGCCTTGGCGGATGAATTTGAAGTTGGGCACCTAGATAATTTTTGATCAAGTTCCTGATGAAAGCATTTTGCTCGAGCCAGAGTTGGATGAAATATCAAAGTGAAGTACGCCCAGGTAGAATACAAGATGGGTTGGAAATTTGGCTAAGGCATGAAGAATTTGAAGAAGCAAAGTTGGCTAGAGAAAAATGACGAACCCTTGGATCAAAGCATGAAAATCAGATGAGTAAGGTCAATTTATATTATGAGGTGTTTTGATGCTCTTCTCCTTGCTTGTTTTGTAGGAGAAACGTCGAGACCAAGTGGTGATGACTTAAGTGATCCAAGATGACATTTCAACCTCGAAGGAAGAAAAGTTGCAAGAAAATGGCTAAGTGTTGAGACTTAGTGACAGAGATGAAATGTTTTCAAAACTCAAGGTGGAGAAAAGAATGGAAGCTCGAGCAAAGTTGAAGAACAATGTCAAGAAGAAAATCAAGAACAGTGTGAACACATTTCCAAACTGAATCTTCTAGAAGGGTGATGGACATTAATGGCTCATTTATTACCCCACTCTTCTTTGTGGCGGTTTTTAGGGTGAATCTTGTTTAGGGCTGAGGTGGCACAATCTGGGCCATCTAGCTGATTGTAATCTGAGCCGTTCGCTGGACTTGGCCGACTATAAAAAGGGCATCCCCCCTCATTTGTAATTCATTAGAATTAGAGTTAGAATAGTAGAGGAGTAGAGAGAAATTGATAGAATAGAAAGTAGAATAGTTGGATAGTATAGTTTAGATTGAAAAGGAAGGAAAGTCTTCCCTTTGGATACTTTGTAAGAAGTTGTCCTGAATGCTTTCATAATAAAAGAGTTTTTCATTGATGGGGATTTCTTCTTTGTTATGAGTAGTTGTCGAGGCTTCTTCGTCCTTCCAATTCACGTAGCAACTTGAAGTAGCTTAAAGTAAAGTAGATTTCATTTCATGCAAGTACTTAGTAATTGTGGAATGTGGTGCTCGATTCGAACAAGACTTCGCTCATCCATACCACTAGCGGGCTCGCTAACGGTGGGTTCGCCCTACGTGGTCAAATAGATTACTTTTCAAACTTAACTTCGATTGTGATTCATGTGCTTGTATGCATTGTCTTGATGGTGCTTGCATGTCGAGTTATAATTTGAACACCTTTCGCTACCCCTTTGAAGATTGCACCGGTTTTGTGGAAGTTGTTCGAAGCAAGGCAAAGCAAGGCTTGGTTGAAGTTTGTAAGAATTGATCGCCATATCCCCACACCTTAGAGTAGAACATAAACTTCTTAGGGCCTACCCCCTTTTAAATTCAGTTCATTTCTGGTTAGTATTAGCAAACTTGTGCTTACTTGCCAAATCATCTAAACTACATGAAAGACCTTAATCTGCTGTCTATTGTCAGCTGCCGAACAATTGTGTAAGTCCCCTTGAAATACCAGCAAATCACAATGAACCAATTGAGAGTATTCTATTGCATTATCAGAACCTTGGAGTTGAAAGCATGAACTCACTCGCAATCTTAGCATGCTGAATACTTTATTCAAGAGAGGATAGAGTATCCGTTGGGAAACTTTATTCTGTGTTGGTGCGGTCACAAAAATCACATCAACAGGTAGGCGGAGTCCGGGTTGAAGTTGAGAAATTCATTGAGGACCTTGTCTCTTCCTTTCAGCATGTCTCTAGCTTCCTCTCTCGTATGGAAAATATTGAACAAGTATGGAGTGATACTCATATTTTTCAGGACAAGACTATTCCACGCCTAGCTGCTCTGATGCATATGCCAGTGTAGACTTTGATTGAGGGAGGGGTAATTCACGCTGGAGATAGGTATGATTTTCCCGATTGGTATTCCGCAACATTCACCGACCGAGGTTTCTTTGACATGGCAAGGTCTGAATCAGTCAAGGTTAGGAAGGCCATGGGAAACATTCAAGAAGGTATCTTCAACATGCTCGAGGGATTGTTCATAAAACGATTAGCTCCTGAGGAGGTGACAGTGGATGGCTTGAAGGGAAGGCTGGACCCATTCTTCTCCGAAGTAAGAACGTTTGCTCAAGATGACTTTGAGAACGTGTCCACTTTCTCCGCTATTATTCAAAGCACTCAAGAATCCATCGAGGCTTGGAGAAAATCTTGTATCCGAGAGGAGCAAACAATCGCCGTCCTCGAGTTTTAGCTTAATCTCACTCCAGCCATTTTAGAACAAGAAGTTGATGCAGTGTTGGCCCAGTTTGTTGCTTTCGCGGTCAGAGAGAAGAAAAATGGGAACACAGTCCTGGACGAGAATCTTCTGGAAGAGTAGTGGGCATTAATTGCCCATAGTGGTCAAAGGAGGAATCTGTCATTTTGTGCTCATTAATTGCACCACTCCACCTTCTGGCGGTTACTAGGGCAGAATCTAGTCTAGGGCTAATGTGGCTCAATCTGAGCCGTCCATTGTAATTCAATTTGGACCGTCCATTGAGATTGGCCAGCTATATAAGGGGCAGTCCCCCTCATTTTTAATTCATTAGAGTTTCGACACCAGAGATCAGAGACTATAGTGGAAAGGATAGTTGAGATAGCTTAGCATAGTTTGGAGAAGAGAGATTTTTTTTTTGAAAACTTTGTAAAAAAATTTTGTGAACACTCTCTTGATAAAAAGAGTTTTCATTGATGATGACTTCATCTTTTGTTGTGAGTAGCTAGCGAGGTTTCTTCGTCCTTCTACTTCAAGTAGGATTTTTAAAGTAAAGTAAATAGATTTTGTTTCATGCAAGTAGAGGATAGTAATGGAATGCAGTGTTTAATCAAAGCAAGCTTCGTCTAAATCCATACCACTAACAAGCTTACTGACGGTAAGTTTGCCTTGCGTGGTCGACTGGAATATTTCATACTTAACTTCAATTATGATTGGAATGTTTGTATGCGTCATTGTGATGGTATTTGCATGTTGAATTGTAATTTGAATATCCTTAGCCACTCCCTTGAAGATTGCATCGACTTTGCAGAAACTATCCAATGCGAGGTAAAGTGAAGTCTGGTTGAAGTTTGCTGAAATTGATCCTTGTGTCCCACGCTTAGGTTAGGACATAAATTTTGTAATCCCTGCAGCCATTCAAATTCCGCACTTTTCTGGTTAGTATTAGGAATCTTGTAGGTACCTGATAAATCATTCAAACCATGAAAAGTCCCTTTTCCTTTAATCCGCTGTTTGTTGTTGACTGTTGAACAATTGCGTAAGTCCCCTCGTGATACCAACAAAATCACAACGAACCAACTGAGGCTATCCATTGCATAGAAGGAACCTTGGAGTTGAACACATGATCTCTCTCGCAATCTTAGCATGTGGAATACTTTGATCAAGAGAGAATAGGGTAGTCGTTGGACACTTTATTCTGTTGTTTGGTGTAGGTCACAAAACACACATCAACACGGCTCTGCAACCAAAACTGTCTTTCGCCTTCTCTTGCTGCCCAAGAAGTACATGCTAGTTTTGATAATCCCTCTTGATAGCTTCTCCACTGAAGTATTCTCCTTGACATACCAATCCAATTGGCAAAGTGGCTGGCGAGCAACTTGGTTTTTGGTGAATGTTATGTGCTAACACCTCTTCGTCATCATCTGACAAACCCTCAATGTCTTCTGATAAGAAATCATCAAGTTGAGGAAGAGTAAGTCTGTAGTAATGACATCGGCGCACTTCAAATTCAGCTTCGCAGTTGACCCAAAAGTCCCCAAGTGCTGGCCTGTGTGAATTACTTCGCTCCAACTGTGCAACATAATGACACAGAGGATCATAGGAGCGCTTCTTATTGAGGTACCTGAGGTTGAATTTTAACAACTTATTTGTCATTAACTTGCAATCAGCGACTGTCTTGCATTTGTAAATACCCAATCCAAAAGGAAAGGTGAATGGTTGCTTGTGTCGATTGTGTTGGCATTTAAATTTGCACCTCTGGTATGCGTATTTGAAACAGACAACTATGCACAGATAAACTGCTCTTCAAATTAGGAGGGGAAGCTCCCTCTTGCTGATGGTGTTGAATGAAAGTAAACTAAAACTAAGTTGCCTATCTTTTTCATCAGCTTAGAGCACAAGGTTTATTAAACACAAATGCCGCAGCTGAGATTTTCTGTTTTAAAACTTCAACTACGACTAACTTAAACTAAAGACGTTTCTGGCTTCTCAAGTAATATGCAAAGCGAAAGAAGCTAGAAATTAACAAGGTAGATTTCTGACAGAATACTTCAATGAACCATCTCTCAACAAACACCTACACACTTCAATGCGAGTTGAAATCAAGATCATGAAAGTAAAACATAAATAACGGAAACTTGAGATTTTATATCAAGGCAAAGGAGGCTCATGATTTTATTACTCAAATCTCTAGAACAAGCTCACTTCTAACATGCCTAGAACAAGAAATTGCAGCTAAAGAGGCTTGCAATCTTGCTCTTCACACAATAGAAACAACAATCACATTAACTCCTTGTTGGCTAAAGAGGCTCAACAATTTTCTATCACAACACAATTGAACAATACTTGAGTAACAAATAGAAGGCACAATAGGCTCAGTGTTTTGTTCTCACTAGCATGGATAAAGAAACTAAATGAGCAAAGACTCTTATTTATAGAGAAGCAAAGGAGTAGGGAACCCTAAAATCTCCTTGCTTTCACAATCTAGGGCTTGCTCAGCAAGCAAGCTTTATTACTAAATCTAGAAAGAAGATAACATCTAAAACCCTAGAAAGTAGAAAAAGCAGGAAACGCCAACTATTACATCTTATCTTCTTTCTCTTCTTAAAGAATGGATAAGGATCATTCCAAGAATAGAAAGAAAGCGGGAAAGAAAGCTTCTAGAAGAAAGCTGCTTTAAAGCTCGATCACATCCACTAGGAAATCAAAAATTGTGTCCCGGTTCGGTGCATCTATGCCCTCAATGGCAAAGCACCGCTTTTCTAGAATATCTTCAGCATCTGCGATAGATCTCAGGAAATTTTCGACCTCATTGGCCGCTTTCTCAAACTTTGCTGACATCATCGAAATATGGCCTATCCTTCCACCAACTGGATTGCAACTGCGAACAACACTCTGGAATTGATCTTGCACTTCCTCAAGCCCGACGTAGGAACCATCTTCAAGACTATACTAAGAAGGAATCTCTATGATAAACTCACTGATGAAAAGGAGAGTTTCAATCACCCTTTGTCTGTAGGTGATGAATTCTTCGGATATCCTCTCATAGGTTTTAACTTTGAAAACATGACACTCCCTCCAAGCGAAGATTTGTCTCTTGTGTTTTTTTGAAACTACTAGACCATAGGCTATGTCTAAATCAGCAATGATGATCTCATGTCTTGGTCTAACTTCAGCTAGTGCTTGTTCAAATCCTTGGATACTTTGATGTAGCTTATGAGCGTCTTCCCTTAACTGGAACATCCGTGCAAAGATCTCCCTTCCCCTGACAATGAAACTCTTGATCCACTCTTGAGTTTCTTTTCCATAAATGACCAGCTGTCTTAACTGCTAATGATCAGCTGGTGTCTCTAAAATTTGGGGCAGCAACTGGGTTACCTGTGAAGAACCATGGACAAGGTTAGAAATGAAAAGCCTGAGCTACTGATTTTCAGCCTTGAGTGCTGCCTTGTCTTCTCCATCCTTAAGTACTCTTTTCTGAAGATTTTCGGATGCAACTCTAAAGAGACTCAAATCTGCATGTTTGGTATTTCTATCGAGATTGGCCTTGACCATGACGAAATCATCCATATTCACCTCATCCCTGTTCTTGTCTTCTAGGGGAAATGCAGTCTCCATGATTATTTCATTGTCAGGATTCCTATCAAAGTGAACTTGCTTCTTTTCCTTCTTCTTAGGAGGTTCCTGATAGATGTTATCAAGATCATCAACACTCATCTGATATGAAGGCCTTCTTCTAACCCTTCCTAAGGAATTCTCAAGCCAAGACACGGTAGTATCTTTACTAACTTCCTCAGGAGGTGCAACTGTAATCTCTTCATCATCTTCGATATCAAGGTCAATGTGGAGTGGCGAAGAACCTGTCAAAAGTACAGAAACATGTGTTGAAGGTGGCTCCTCTGCTTCTTTCTGAGGTATGGGCTCGTTAGGAGGAACTTCTGAATCAGTTGTAGGCTGCTCCTGTATGACTATGCCTGAGAAATCCAACCTTCTTTTTACATTTTTATTCGAT
>VDFB02372919.1:0-106037 GCA_007258455.2 Sequoia sempervirens | reverse complement strand
ACTCCACTTGATCATGTCTAATCAGCCTCTCCATCCTTTTGAATGAAACTATACGAGGACCACCGTTGGACATCCCTCTCAACACCACTCTCTTGCCATCAGATTGGAACTTAAGCTCCATTGTTTGTAAATTAAGAGAGATTTCACCAAGGGAACGTAACCATTGTATGCCCAGTACTGCATCTGTGTCACCAATAGTAACCACATAGAAGTCATCTTTGACTTCATAGTTTCCCAACTGCAAGGACATGTTAGGAACTCTTCGTGTGCAGGAAATGTGAAACCCATCAGCCACCATGACTTTGAAGCCTTCAAATTCTTCAGTTTTGAGACCTCTCTTTGCAACCACACCTTCATCGTTGAAGTTATGCGTTGCACCAGTATCAATTAATGCAACAATACGATGACCTCCCACTCCACCACGAACCTTGAAAGATTCGTTCTTCTGGAAACTAGAGAGTTGGGCAATAGGGCCCCCAACTCCTTGCTCATGATCGGACTCTTCTGTGGCTCTTTCATCTTCACTGTCCCCAAAATAGGACTGCTGATCAGACATATCAGATGCTGATTCATAATCAGAATAGGTCCCCATTTGATTATAATGCCCTCTTCCAGGACATCTATGACCTTTAGTCCAAGGCTCTAAACAAGTGTAACACTTGCCCTCCTTTCTAAGCTGCTCACGTTGCTCTTCAGTCAACTTAGGTGGAAACTTCTTGTGCTGATTAGAAGAATGTCTCTTATCCTTCTTATGGCCAAAAGGCTTAGGCGGAAATTTGGGCCTAGGGGCTGATAATTCCATGCTTTGTGACTTCTTGATAGCCTCATCAAGACTTGGTGGATCAAAAGCTTTAACCCACCCTTTTAACGGTTCAACCAACCCTTCGGAAAATAAAACAACCAATCTTCTTTCGGTGATGTTGGGCACCATCACAGAAAGTCTCTGGAAATCAGCAATGTAAGAATCCAAGGAGCCATGCTGTTTCAGTTGTGCAAGCTCACGAAATCTTACTTCCGGATCCTTAGTGTCGAACCTTTCAATCAGCTTATTGGTGAATTCTCCATAGGTTCGGATAAGGTTATGGCCAAGTGTGACCAAACCATGGTACCACCACTCATGGGCAGCTCCCTTTAAGTGAAGTGTTGCAAATTTGATGGCATCTTCTTCTCGCATGGGACGAAGTGAAAGGTAGTTATCTAACTTCTGAACCCACGATCTTGCAGAACACTTATCACTACCATCAAAGTGAGCCAATGTTACCTTCCCTAAGGCTTGATGAAAATCAGTTCTAGGAGCCATGTAAGCTTGATTATCAGCTCTCCCTCCGTTTCTTCTGTTTCTCTGGTTCAAGAATTGATCAAAGGACCATTGGTCTCTAAGATTAGGAGGTAGGGTGGTGTACTCCATGTAGGCTTGCCTAGCATCGTCTACCAAAGGAACGGTAGCTTCAACTTGCTGTTCTTCCCTTGGAGTGAATGTAGGGAAGAGCGGTCTAGAGGCTGATCCGCTAGAGATGGCATCATGCTGTCCAATAGTTCTACTGCCTCCGTTACCATTGTTCCCATGGTTCCCATTGTTCCCATTGACTCCACTGCTTTCTCCTATAGCATGGTTTTGATTAGGAGTGAGGTTCTGAGGAGTTTGCTGGTCCATTCGAGCAAGTAATCGAGACATCAAGTCAATCATTCCATCAAACTTCTTTTCCATCCTTGCTTCCTTCTCTTCCATGGCTTGCCTGAGATTGTCTGACATATCCTTGACTGTTTTACCCTTATCCACTGCTGTCTCTGTTTCCCTCAAAGCCTCTGAAAAAGTATCTGCTTCTGGCACTGGCGGAAATTGTGCCTGTTGTCTTCTGGCCTGACCTTTGGTGTAATATCTGCAATCACTGTCACTCATCTGACCACTGAATCACTGTTGGGCACAGGTTGGCAGAATCATGGCTCCGATACCACTGTAATGAACCGGACCAATTTTTATTTTTATTTTTCACAATTGATTACAATGCAACACGCACCCGTTAAGGTTAGCATAAACCAAAACGATGCGGAAAGTAACTCTAACCAGAATGTACACCAGGATCCCGATGTGGGCAAGGTGTGAGTATTGGTCAGAGGAACTCAAAGGAAAATGTTGAACAAGAACTCTAACCAAGAGATGCACCGGTGAACGACGAGCATTCGGTCAAAGGATCCCTATCTATTGCAATACTGAAAATTAGCTCAACACCAAGTATGTGCTACTCAATCCGTGAAGGAAAGGAGGCGACCATATGGCGGAGACTTAGGAAATTACAATGCGAAACAAGTAATTAGGTAGCAAGCCAGACTCTTCCACTTATTCAGTGGGAAGTACATGTAAATTCAAAAATGAGAGAAGATAAATGCTGACAGTACTACTGTTTAGCTTACAATAATCAGAGAGCTTGTCAATATCATGAGATTATAAACATTCAAAGCTATAACAAGTTAAGAGACCTTTTTCACACTCCCAAACCCACTGAATATCAACCACTCATACATCTAATGAACTTTCTCAAATTTGGTATGACTGTTTTTGACAGAATTGATACAGAACAGCAGCATGGTAACCCACTAAAATGCACGTAGCTAGCTCCAAACTCAACCTATTGATGAGATATTGAATGCAGATTACTCTATTAATGATGGCGACTAAGATGCAACCCCAAAACCACCCCAAACATGCCTTAATTATTTTGCACAGATTTCAATGTCCCTTCAAGATGGTATGGCCTAGCTGCAAGGGCGAATTTTCTCTATAAAATCACACAGTCACTAATAAAATCTGATAATGTGCTAGAATGGTCGCCTTTCATAGACAAATCATTAGGCTCAGTACCCAGAATGATAGCAATTTTATTTCATGAGCTATGAGTGAAACATACATTCTTCAATGATATTCAACAACATCAGAAATATGATAAGAGATGCAAACTAGAACTCCAAAATGCAATTACTCAACTGAAAATGCAATATAATCCTAATACATGCTAACCTCTCAACTAGTTGCTATCTTTCAAGCAAGAAGAAGAGCCAATGCTAGGAGGTGTGCTTTCCTCGAAGCGAGTGCCTGAAGACAATCCAGCAGCATAACGGTGTAGTAGACAAAAGATACCAAATGAAGTGCTGAGGCCTGATTAAATAGACAAGAGAGAAACATCTAGAAGCTTCCAGAAGGCGCCCAAACCCTAATTTTCAAATTCACCTTTTCCCTCTGAAGAATGGCGCCCCATTTTACCTTTGAATTATTTCACTTTTTTTTAAAAATAAAGCTAAACCCCTCCAAAAAGGCGTCCTTTTCCTTAAGCTCCATATTAGACAATAAAATATAATCTATCTCCCTTATGACGCCTTGACCCTCAAAAGTCCCCTCTTTTAAAAACAACTTAAAGTTGTACTACTAGGCAAAGGGGTATAATATTAAAATAATAATATTATAATGAAAATACTTATCTCTCCAAGAAAAATGCGCCCAAGGCCAAGAACTGAAGTGCCAGCTGAAACAACTGAAGAAGAGGACCAACTGAACTGAACCCAAACTGTCCACTGCCAAAAATAGAATTTACTAAAAATAGTAAATTCACGAAGTTTCCCGAAATGCCAAACTGAACACACCACTGCGAAGCTCTCTGAAAACCCAGAAAGAATCCGCAATCAGAATCCAAAACTCCAAGCAACAACCACCTCAAAACTAGGAAACCCTAATTTCACCATTCGCATAGCCTACGGGTCTTCGGAATAGGCCAATGGTCAACCGAAACGATCACCGCTGAGAAGGGGACATTACACAAAATCCTTCATTTCGACCTCCGAAATCATAGGTGCCTTTTCCTTCCAGGGGCGCTCATTTTGTTCAGAGTTAGCCATTTTCATGACCTTCAAATTTCTTCATTAGCTTCTCTTCTACAGATGATCTCTTAGAATCTGGAGCTCCAGGCATCGGATCGATTGCCTGTTATGCTCATCGCGAAGCTGACAAGATATGAGGTGGGGTCCTTTGGGATGAACTTCGTCAAACAATGAATTTAAGGCCTTCAAAAGTTTGGGCGCCCATCTTGGCTGGGGTGCCCATGTTCACCACAGTTAGATTATTTTTTAACCTTTTTTTTGTGTTTGCTTCTAAATCTTTGTTCTTAGCTCTCGCCAGACCCCCTGTTCAGTGCTTGGTATCCAGCGACTGTGACCTCCGATCAACGTGCTGGATATCTCATTGGAAAGCTGGACCAACTGCGAAGAGATTACATTAGACAGTCGCTTGCAAATTCATCTGATAGAGACCTTGAAAACTTGGGCGCCCTTCTTCACCAGGGGCGCCCATTTTATCCAAACTTAGTCAATTTTCTTTTGACT
Source organism: Sequoia sempervirens (assembly GCA_007258455.2). NCBI lineage: Eukaryota > Viridiplantae > Streptophyta > Pinopsida > Cupressales > Cupressaceae > Sequoia > Sequoia sempervirens. Next base: position 101,666 of record VDFB02372919.1, on the reverse strand, counting down.
TTCTTCAGAGTTTGAAACTTTCATTCTGTACGTTCCTCGTTGATCTGAATCTACTGGAGTTTGGACAATCGGATGATCTGATGGAGACAGGCATGTCGAAGCTGGTTGAGCACTGAAAAGAACAAGCATATTCTTGAACCCTAATTGCTGAATTAGGTTCTTCAAAAAGTTGGGCGCCCTTCTTCACCAGGGGCGCCCACTTTGCCAACACTTAGTCAAATTTTGATATTTTTCATTTCCTCTTGTTCTGACTTCAGCTTGGATACCCCCGTTTGGCATTGAATTCCGGATGACTGAGTAATCTGATAACTGCACCGTTGAATTCGTTGCGGAGCTGGCAGAGAACTGAACAAGTTTGACTGGAAGCTTAAACCCTACTTTTGACATCTGATGCCCTAAAAAGATGGGTGCCCTTTCTTCACTGGGGCGCCCAAGTCTGGCAGTGTTAGAAAATTTTCATCATTTTTCAACTTCTTCGTTCTTCAAGCTCGTCCACCATCTTGCCTTCTGCTGAAAGTTTTGAATGCTAAAACTGTCGCCTGGCAGCCGACTGACCTCCATTAATGACCTCAGAGTTCCTGGTATGCTTCTGGAAAAGTAGAATGGACCCAGTAGGGCAAAACTGATCTTTTTTAGATTCTGACTGCACTAGCCTGATACAGACATATTTTTAGCCAATCAAAATCAGTTCGAAACCTGTCAGACCAACTTTCTATTTTTAGAAAGTTTTGCCAATATCCATTTCTAAAAGAAACCCAAAAAAACCCAGAAAACGTTACTAATTTTAGAAAATTTCTAAAAGAATAGTTTTCCTAAAATTTAGGGATGAAAAACTGAGATCTGGGTTTTGTAGGTTAAGCTGCTCTGAGCAGACCCAGATCGTCAAATTTTGAAAATGTTGTGTTTTAATCCCTCATGCAAGACATGCATACCCAAATTTTGACCCTTTTGACTGATTTAACAAGACTTTTACTCATTTCTTCAAAATGTCTAAGTATAACAAAATTTTTAATTTTGGGGTACAACAAATTGCGAAGAAAAGAGTGAACATTGTGAGCTTGTCTCATGAACTCCATAATAGGACCTTGTTCGTCGGGTATCTCGGTAGCACTATTAGAAGAAGCCAACCACTACCAAATCACCATTCCTTTTCAAACAACTCAATAGGGAGGAGAGTTGGAAACACATAGAGGAGAGAAGAACCAGGGTCCCTTCGATGTAGACCACCCTCCTTGGATGACTACGGTCTACCATTGAGGGCCAAGGGGGTTGTTTAGCCGCTCTTGGGTTGAGAAGGGAGTGCTCTGTTGTACCCAAAACCAAAATTTTTGCTTCATCAAGGCATTTTGTTTAAAAGAGTCTAAATCTTGCTAAAATGATGTCAAGTACAGTTTTTGGGCAATATCAAGCATGGAGTTTTATCAGTATTTTGTCAGTCAAAGGCAATTCTATTGATCAAAATGTGATGAGCCTTGCTAATATAGACTCAAAACCTTTCAATTTATGCCTTGGGAATTTTGTCAAACACTTGTCATGTAAAGCTGATATATGCTGATATAAACTTTTGATTGCTGTGTTTTTGGTTTTTGGCACTTGACAATGATGTTTGAATGCTCTAATACCACTGTGATAAGCCTTGCTAGCTCACTGCTCAAACCCCTGTCTTTTTCTTTAAGTCTATTTGCGTTTTTTTAGTTTTTTAGAGAAATTTTGTAGACAGAAGAGAAGGGGAGCATCATATAAAAACTCACAGAATGAAACTTGAGCAAATTTAATCAAACTGAAATTGTAGAAGGTGTTTCTTATCATCAACAATGGATTTAAAACATACAAACATACCTGAAAGCCTCCAGATTTTTTAATTAAGAAATCCGATCAAAATAGTGAAGAACTGACAAAAACTGGAGTAGAAAGTTACAGATTGCAAAGTTTAGTCTGAAACTGAAGCCAAAGAGAAGTATAGGTAGGGCGCCCAAGATCATGAAGAGAGATCCTCAGAAAAGAAGACATTTCTTCAAGAAAAGCCAAAAAACCTTATTTGCAGCATCTTAGAAGGTGCGTCCAAACAACCATGAAGCCTGCCATGGTGAAGGAAGAACACCAACCAATAAACCCTCTGTTTTTGATGAAGAACACTACAAAAAAATCTGTTGAAGCACTGCAGAACTTCTGAAATGAAGCTCTCTAAATCTGCACAAATTCAGCTGATCTCTCACAGCCTCACAAGTGCTCACACTGAAGAGATTTCATTCTCCAATGGTGGATTTGCTGCAAACCTGATCACAAGATGAAAGCAAGGGAAAAAACCTCCAAGGCAAAGTTGAAATATTTAAAAAGATGAGTTTCTCATTGCCCAAATCCCTTATATAGCAAAGGAGGTGAAAACCCAAGGAGGCCGTACATTTTAGGGTTTTAGATCATTTAAATTTATGGAAATAAACTTAAGTCACTTTCCATAGTCTAGACTTTGATTTTTGGCGCCTCCTTTAAGTGATTAAAAGATATAACTTAAAATATTCACTTTAGACTTTATTTAAGTGATATAAGAATTATAAAGTCAATTTGACTTTATAAAAAGACTTTAAGTTAAAATATAACTTAAATCACTTAAGTAAGCCTATCTCCCTCAATTCTCAGCAGAATTCAGTGCTGTCAGAAGCAAAGAAACTCTTGTATTGCCAAGACTTGCAATGAGCCTATCCACGATCTCAGAAAATGAAATCGACCGAACTCTCCAGAAGGTACCACTGACCCTCTAACCAATCCAATTAGCCCACAAGGGTCCCAAAAAAAGCTAACCATCTCCAAACAAGATCACGCTGAAAACGGGGACATTACACAAAACCTACATCGGAGGCTCAAAATGGAACATTTCACGATGAAGAAGCATTTCACAACAACAATTATGCTTTCGCATGATCATTTCAGTGGTCAAGACGGAGTTTTTAGTGATTAAATTATGAAGATTTCTCAGAGAAAAGCAAGAAAGCGCAACTATAGCCCAAGGGCGCCCTTCTTTTTGAAGGTCAAGATCTTGTTGAAAATACTCATAAATACAGTCAAACTCTTAAGAATTGGTCTGACTATTCGATGAGCTATCCAGCGAAGTTTTCTGAGACCCGTAACTCCGACAACTGGTGACAGAAGTTGAAATTTCCAAAGTTTCACATTGTAGAAACTTGTCCTTTTTCAGCAAAAGCGCGACTGTAGCTTGAGGGCGCCCTTCTTAAAGGGGGGGTGGATCTTGGTACTTCTGGTGGCTGATGCAGTCAATCTCTTCATGACTAGTTTGCTTATTCGACGAGCTATCAAACGTAGTCATCCGAGTCCCAGAGCTTCGACAGCCAATGTTTGAAGATGAGCTTATAATGAAGATTTCACATCTGTGAGCTTCTTCGTTGCGTTTCCAGTGCAACTATAGGTCAGGGGCGCTTGTCAAAATGACCCTTAAGATGGTCCAGTTTGCTGACGAGATCTTCCTGACATCAGTACTACTCTAGTCCAGCTTTGCATTGCACCAAGTTGCCTGTTAATCCGACGTTCCAGGTGATCGTGGCAGAGGTTCTACCAAGCACGTAATTTCACGGGCGGACTGGCATAAAATTTTCATTGTATTTCTACAGTCCAAAGGCGCCTAGCCTTTAGGCCTGTCAGATGAGGTCATTCGCGTTCAAAGTCTTCACGAGACTTGAGCGTAATTACTTTATCTATTCAACAAGCCTAGCCATCAGCTTCTGGGATTTGGCAAACGCTCGTATGTGTGAGGTCTTCAGCGAAATGCTGAAAAGTGAAGACATCCGGAAAATGGCGAAGTATGGAGCATATATTTTAAATAAAATACGCACTTGCATTTTTGAGGTCTTAGAAGCAGTTTTCTTGCTTCGTCACCTCTAGAGACGCCTCTTGTAGATCCTTCTAGCTATGCGTTGAGATAGACAGTGCTCAAATCGGGTCATCCCAGCTCCAGATATCAGAGGTCAAAGTAGGGCATCTGGTTGAGAGTTGTACTTTTGTCAAAATGGTGTCAGTGCAACTGTAGGCCAGGGGTGCTTTTACTTTTGAGGCCCTTAATGCACTTTTCAGATGATGTGCGTATATCCGTTGGATGCAGAATGCTTGTAGTTACGCAGTGAACTTGGTTACCTATCAGCAGGGTTCACCGTTTGTCGTCAGCAGCTGTTTTAAGTATTAGATGGCAGTTTAGGAAAATGGTTTAAGTCTGGCACATGTAAATGAATTTAATCAAGGGCGCCTAATTTTTTGAGGTGTTAAATGATGGATTCTGCAATGATGACTCCCAACAGACATTTCTTCTTTGCTTAGCAGGCTTCGCATTCAATTCATCAGCTCGGTCTCAGCATCATCCGGTCACCCGGAAATCAGTGTTGAAGATGGCTAGTCGTAACTTTGTCGTTAGCTATAAAATAGGCAGTTAATAAAAAGTGCAATATCTTGAGCAAATGGATGCCTATGAGCTCAGATGATGACTTTTTGGAATCAGTGAAGTCTAACGGTGAATCCTAAAGCTTCGTTTGAATTGTCAATTGAAGTTAGATAATTTTTAATATTTATTTTGCATTAAATGGTGAATTTCTATAATTGGCGCCTTTGCAAATTGCATAATGAATATTTTATTATTCAAACTTCGAGTCAGTGGCAGTGAAACTGAAAGGGGTCCAATTAGAAGGCGTCTATTTTAGTCAAGGTTTTTGATCTTGCAGTTCATAAGATGGTGCGAATTTTCTTTATTTAAGTAAATTCGCCACCTTCATTTATTAAAAGCTTCAAAAGAAATTCGTATTTTTAAAAAGAAAAATTTTCAAACAAAATTTGTTTTTCTTCAAGAAAAATTCGTATTTCTTCAAGGCAAAGGCGTGTTTTTCAAGAAAAAATTCGTATTTTTTCAAAGAAAAGCAAATTCTTCATCCACTTGCAGGGGTGATTTCTTCAAACTTATTCTTTTGCAGGTTTTAGTTCACATTCATCAGCAAATTTGAAGAACAAGGGCGATTTTCACAGAAGAAAGAGCATATAAAAAACGTCTTTTTCCTCCTTAATTCTCAAATTTCTCTCAAAATCTAACTCGCATGTTCCTGAAATTGGCGAATTTGACAAGTCTGAACATCTAGATCATTTCTATACAACTTCCTCGAATTAAAATCGTGCGTTTGATTTTTCAGGAATTTTTAACTCCAGAGCATTTGTTCTTGAGTTTCTAATTTTCTCAACTGAAAACTCTTTGCATGATAGAGTTGAAGTTAGACTTTCACATTTTTGATGTTTTGGGTTGTCTTAGAATCTTTTTCTGGACAAAACCCATATCTTAGATTTTTCGCCGAAAATAACTCTTCAGCAAGCTTTTTTTAGCCTTAGCAGGCTATTTTTAGCTTTCCAGAAAAATTGTAAGAATATAGCTGTGTTCACAGTCAACAGGTGAGTTTTTCAGAGTGCAGTTCATGCAGATTGAATTCAAGACCAAATTAGTCTTAATTCATGTTTTTGTCAGAAAGCTAAGACCGATTTGTATCAAGTGCATTCAGAGGGTTGACAGGCATAGTCACTCAAATCCATATGGTTGCATGCCTCGTATGGCTGATTTTCTTCCAAAGCTGGTTTAGAGGGTTGATATTGTTGGAATTTTGCATGTGCAGCAAGTTCGTTTGCATTTTTCACAACCAAAGTGTGCACAGTCAAACCTCGCAGTTTCGTCATGCAACACTCTTTCATTAGGGAGAAGCGTCAGAGACATCAAGCTGCAGAAGAGATAGCGGTCATCACTTCAGTTACGGAGCTGCCAAAGTTACCAGTCAGTGAAATGCTAGTTTGAGTGTGCAAAGATTGCCAAGATTGCTCAAGTTGCTGACATTCAGATGCTGATGCAGTTAACAATCTCGTTGAGGGATTGGTTGCTCGAAATCACAGCCAATAGACTTCAGTTCCCACTTCTCAGAATAGACATTACACACAGGAGTTAAACTTGGCATTGCTTTCTCAAGTTAACTCATTGTTTTATCTCATGCATATCTATTCTAAGATCAGCTTTATTTACTTGGAGTTTCATTTAGGGTTTTCCGTTAACTGATGGTAGTGTTCCAGTTAACATGCTTTCAATAAGGACGTGCATGCTTGCACAATTGTCCATTTTAGATTAGATGTTTTGGTTAACTGATGGTAGTTTTCCAGTTAACTGTATAGTTTGTTTAATTAGGGTTTAGCAATAAATCTTGCATGCATTGCAAGACTGTAGTTGACTCAAGGTGATTATAGGGTTCCCTACACCTTTCGATGTCTATAAATAAGAGCTTTTGCTCATTTGTACATAACTTTTGCACGAGAGAGAAATATATGCTGTGCCTACCTTGCCTGTAATATTGCTCGTTCTGTATCTGTTCATGAGTATTTATTATGATAATGAATTGTTATGCCACTCGGGTTTCATGCAATTATTATAGTGAATGCTTGCCTTAGTTAGATATAGTAGCTAGTTGATCGTAGATTGTATGCGTGTCTCGCCAATGCAATTTATTATCCTAGTTGGCTATCCTTCATGTTATGTGTTGAATAAACTCGTTCAGATTGAGCTGATAGATGTGCCACCTTGCCTTCAAGTTGAGAATCTGTTCTTGGTTATTGTATGATGTGTATGAATAATAATCTTATTTAGATTGAGCCGATAGTTGTGCCACCTCGCCTTCAAGCTGAGAATCTGTACTTAGTTTATCGTGTATTGTTGTTTCCAATAAGCCTATTCAAACAAGCAGATAGTTGTGCCACCTTGCCTTCACGTTGTGAGTCTGTACCCGGCTTATCGTCAGATAATCATCCCTGCTCCATTTCCTCATGCTCTGTTTTCTTGAGGAAATTGGATAGATTTAAAGTAGATAGCTTAGTTGTAGTTAATTATTTGCAAAACCAGAAAATCCTTAGCTGCAATGTTCTTGGTTTTCTTAACCTTGCGCCTCTTCTAGCTGAGAAAAAAAAGATAGGACTTAGATTACTTTTCTTTTCCACACATTCCAGCACAACGAGGGAGCTTCCCCTCCTAATTTGAAGAGCACTCATTGCGTAGTGTGCATAGCTGTCCGTACAAACCTGCACTCCAGAGGTGTTAGTTTTTATGCCAACATGCTCTAAGGGCATCCTTGTGTGTGGACCTCTTTGCCTCGCCTATGATGTTAATGATCAAGGGATGGTAATTTGGAATGTCTTAATATCTATTTAGTTTGCTTAGAAATCTACTGATTGAATCCATTGTTATATGAGACTTACAAGTAGCAATAGTTTAATAAGAAAGGTTTTCATGATTTCATTGTGTTTGAATTAATCTCTTTCAAGTTGGTATTCTTATTACATGAAGTATATTTGTGTTTTTAGGATAAATTTTAAGTAGGCCCTAAAAGGAGTCATTACAAGATGGTTATAATAGCCACAACCTAGGGTTAGGAAAATAGTTGTGTTGATGTGATTTTCGTGACCGCACCAATCAGCAAAACGAAGTGGTCTGAGGGCTACTCCATTCTCTCTTGATCAAAGTATTCCGTGCGCTAAGATTGCGAGATAGATCGCACGTTCAACTCCAAGGTTCCGAAATACTTGGAACACCCTCAGTTGGTTGATGTGAATTGCTGTGTTCTTACGAGGGGACTTACACAATTGTTCAAAATACTTGCAGTAAACAGCAGATGTATGCTTTGAAGGGGATTTTCGTGTGAATGATTTAGCCTTGAAGTGTGAGTTTCCTAAAGCTAACCAAAAGTGTGTAGGATTGAATGGCTGCAAAGATTTCGAAAATCTAAATTCTAACCTAAATGCAAGGGGTGTTAGGCTCAACTTCAATGAACTTCGACCAAATGTTGTCTAGCCTCCTGTTGGACAGCTTCGACAAGGTTAGTGCAATCTTCGAAGGAGAAAAAGGATGTTCAAATCATGATTCAATAATGCAAGTACCATCACAACGATGCATAGCTACACATGAATCTTGATCGAAGTATAAAAGTTTTCCAGTTGACCACGCAGGACAAACTTACCATCAGTAAGATTGTTAGTGGTATAGACTCAAGAAGCTCATTTACATCAAACATAAACACCCATAACTAACTATCTGCATGAAAATTAAATCCTACTTGAAGTCAAAGGAAGAAGAAACCTCACAAACTACTCACAACAAAAGTTGAATTCACCATCAATGAAATGCTTTTATTATGATTAGCTTTCGTGACAATCTCTTACAAAAATTCTCAAAGGGAGAATTCCCCTTCTTCAAAAAATGCAATGAAAACTATTCTAACTCCAAAAATGTCTACTCTCTATTCTGCTCTGATATCAACTGATTGCTAACTACTAGTGTACAAATGAGGGGACTCCCCTTTATATAGCTGGCCAATCTCAACGGACGGTCCAGATCAAATTACAATGGAGGGCTCAGATCGAGCCACCTCAGCCCTAGACAAGATTAACCCTAAAAACCGCCAGAAGGTAGAGGAGTGGCGTCATTAATGATCCCAAAAATAGCAGATTCCTCCTTGACCACTATGGGCAATTAATGCCCACTATCCTTCTAGAAGATTCTCGTCCATAACCGCGTTCCCATTGCTCTTTTCTTTGACCATGTAAGCTATGAATCGGGCTAGCACTGAATCAACTTCCTCCTTAGAAATCGATGGAGTAAGATTGAGCTAATATTCAAGAATACTCACCATCTGCTCCCATCGATCACAAGACTTTCTCCAAGTCTCGATAGACTCCTGTGTGCTTTGAATAATTGTTGAAAACATAGAGATGTTTTCAAAGTCAAGTTGAGAAAACGTCCTCATCTCAGAGAAGAAAGGCCGCAACCTTGCCTTCAATCCTTCCACCTCTACCTCCTCATGAGTTAGCCTTCTAGCGAACAATGCATCCAATGTGTTGAGGATGCCCTCATGAATATTTCTCATCGCCTTCTTGATTTTGGAAGATTCTGTAGCCGCCATGTCAAAGAAGCCCTTCCCAGTGAATGCAGTCAAATTCCATCCAAGAAAATCATACCTATCCGCAGCCTGTATCACTCCTTCATTTACCAAAGTTTGCATGGGCACACGCATCAGAACAGCAAGGCGAGGAATAGTCTTGTCCTGGAAAATATGGGTGTCACCCCAAGCTTGCTCAAAACAATCCAAGCGCGAAAGGATACCAAATGCACTCCGAAAAGAGGAGACAAGGTTGGCCATAAATTTCTCTGCCTCACTGCGAACACTGCCTATCCATTTATCTCCCTCTCGGACAGCTCTCTTTACTTCTTCAAGCCCACTGATTGGTTCTCGTGGCAACTCAGGCGGAAGCTCTACCGCTGGGTTCTCTTGAGCAATTGGACATGCTAGATGTTGCACATATCCGACCAATGCCTTGTGCTCCTCCTTTAATCTCTTATACTTTCCCTCCTTTTTCACCAGACTGTCCTTCAACGCTTGTAATGAACTTTCAGCTTCCTCAACCACTTGCACTCCAGAAGGACGTCCCAATTCAATTGTGGTGACGGTGTAATTCTCTGGCATTGCGTCAATTAAGTCATGATCCTCCCTTGGAACGGCAATATGGAGGGTGCGCGAACCGGCCTCATTAGTCTCCATTTTCGAATACTTCCTTGCCCTCTTCCTTTTCAGTGACTTACTTGTTCTATTTAGAAGCTCCTCCATTTCTATTGCTAGATCAGCATCATCATCTTGATCTCTCCTTATTGCATGTGAGAGCCAATTACGCTGAATGTCGTAAACAATAAGGGGCTGCTCTTGAGTTGCCTCCACTTCACGAACCTCCTCCCGAGCAATATTCTGTTGTCGTTCAATTATCTCAATGTGTTGATCACTCTCCTCATGAGCTCCAACCCTTGACTCTATGATGTCTTCCTCCTCGAAAGCTGTCTCAAGCGCATAATCAAAGTGGGTATCTGTTTCCGTCTCTTCCCCTTCATCTGGCTGATTGGCACCTTCAGGAATATTAGCACTCTGACTGTCTAGCTCTCTTGGCATTGGCTGGTTAACTTCTCCAACCTCTGGTGCTTCATTCATTCGAACCCTCTAATCCGCAAATAGTGAGACTTCACGCACGCTGGAGGAATGGGTCACCAACTGAGTAGATGATGTATCCTCCAATCCTTGAGGTTCCGGCTAAATAGGTTCTTCCAGCTGTGGTGGCTCCACAGCCTGGGCAATCTACTTCTTCCTTTTTGCCAACACTGGTGGCCTTCTATCACCCATGAGGTTGTATGAGAGGGCAACTAATCTTCTCCTCAATCTGCGGACGTGCTCCTCTACCCAAGTCCTTGTAAAAGTCAAGACAGGAATAGACAAAGTGTCTAAGTCCGTAATCTCCGGCTCAGCCCAATCTAGTGGTGGGATCGGAGTGTTCTTTATCGATTCATAATCTAGATGAATAAGCCTAGCATCTTCTTCAACTTGATCCGGCACTGGGACCACTTCACATTCTTTGATTAATTTAAGAGGCAACCTGGAGAACATTCTTTTTCTAATTTCAGTTTCGTCTCCAGCATTTGCCCAAAAATCTTCCAAGTGAGTCCTATGCCTGTACTCTTCACCCTGCACTGTTCCAATCTTTCCCCGAGGATCAAAATCCTGTCAGCTGGTATGAAGAGTTAACTGATAGAACCGCAACTCATCTTCTGCCTCCTTGGCTGCCTGCAAGGAAGGGCATTCCTCGAGCGAGTTTCCCAAAACAATGGGAAAGTGTAAACCTCCCTTCTTCTTCCTTCTTATAATTTTGTCGTAGGCCACCAGTTGCCTAGACAACTCAAGCATTATCATCCTGTTTGTGGAGTATCTTGGTAGTCGGTAGACGTATGAACTGTACCCCGGCATCCTCAAATAGGTGAACTTTGGGAATTGGATGAACCAAAACCCATACTCTTCTATCAACATTTGTGCCTCTTCAGATATCCTCTGTTGTAGTCTTCGCTGAAGGGTCCTTGTGATGTACATGGTGAAGGCATCATTCACCCTCTTGAAGTCAGCCGTGCGTGTGAGATGCAACTGTCTACAAGACTCATGAATCTTGAACTGATTAAAACTGCACCCAATCGGCTCTTAGTATGCCAACCCCTTGTATTTTGTCATTCGAGCAAGCATGTAGATGACATACGAACTCATGTAGAATGTTTTCGTTCTCCTTATATTTTGAAACTGCTCATCAATGTTGTCGCTGATCATCTGAGCCCAATTTACTTCCACCTTCCCTTCGAGCACCACGCTGATATAGAAGAACATCCATGGTTCGAACACATATGTCTGTGGGCTGCCGTTAACTCGACTGAGCAACATGATCATATCACAGTATTCCTGCTTCAGCTCCTCTGAAATTATTTGCTTTGGCAGCCTAGCGGCAGGAGGCTTTGGCTTTCTCATCCAGGTTGTGTTGATTCTCTTCATGCACTTCTCGAAAGATGTGGCATACATCTTATCAGCTTTTTCCTTGGACTTGTGTAACATTTTATCTAAGGGCAGAATCCCGAATGCCTCGCCAATTGCATCAGGTTCAAGGCTGGCCAACAAAATGCCATCCGGAGAAACAATTGTCCGATGGTCCGAATTGTAGAAGTTTGCGCACTCCATAATCAGCTCTGGACATCGAACTGTTGGTTGGAAGCCGGTTGCTGCATATAATCGGCTCTTCACAATGTTGCGTGATGCTTCTGTCAGAAGATTGCCACCCTGCCCGTATATCCTTCACATGAAGGTCTCAAGGTTGAAAGACCCAAGGTTCGTATCAGTCACATTCCCGAACTTTGACATGATCTTAGACTCTGGAATGAAAGATTTCTTCAAGCTCTTGATGATCGCCTGCCTGGAGGCATTTTCTTTGATAGCTTCATTATTTCCAGCCTTAGCTCCAACTTTGCTTGTTCTAGCAACATTAGCTTTTCATCCTTCAGCCATCTACAAAACGAGAAGCAAACATTACACTTCAAACTTTTAAAATAAAAAACTACGAGAGATGGCTGGCGAATGGAGTTGGATGCAAATGTAAATATAAGTTAATAACTTCAGTAGTAAGCTTCGACTTCAAACCTCAATAACTTTAAACTTCGAAATATAAATCTTTGGACTTCAACAATTTTGCAGCCAAAAGAATTTTCAACTTCTCAGAAGAAATTAATTCCAGCAATCCCAACTTTGGAAAATGCTTCAAGTTTAGGTGACTTTCAACAATTTTAAATCAACAACTTCGAAAGTTATAAATCAGCAACTTCGAAAGTTTCAACAGTCTCTACTTCTGATTTGATTCTTTCATTTAGCAACTTCGGAAAATTTAAATCTCAACAATTCCAAGCTCAAGCAATTTCGAATTCCAACATTCAGAGAAATAATTAAACGATTTCAGCCTTTAGCAACTCTCAACTTCGAAAAACACTTCAAGTTTCAGCAACTTTGAAAATACTAAATCTCAGCAACTTTAAATACTTACCTTCAGCAACTTGGAGAAATAAAATTCTCAACCTCGACAGCTTATACTTCAAATTTTGTTTCAAATCTCAGCAACTTCGCAACTTCAGAGATTTTTAAATCTCAGCAACTACAAATCTCGAGAAATTCAAGCTTCTTGAAAAATCGAATTCAACACCTCTCACACTTTCAGCAACTCTCAACTTCGAATTCACTCACAACTCAACAATTACTCTCAACTCTTCAGCACAAATCTTAGCTTCGAATTTTGTGAGTAGAAATGAAAATCCTCAAGATTTTTATAATTGAAAGCTGGTGCTTATTTTAGCAAATACCATTAATTCTCTTCATCATGACTTAGCAGTTTTCCAAATTTAAAAGAGAATATTCCAACCGTCTTACAGTCGTCATAGCAATTTGCTATTTCGGGAGATTCTTTCCTCATTTTAAATTTGAACTTTTCCTCCCGACTGCTAGTTACTTCCAGCTAACTGAAGTAATTTCGAGAAAAATCATTTTACTTTGATTTGAAATAATCTTACCGCTTTTTTAAAATGGCATATTTAAAATATAAAATTTAATTTAACTGCCATTTAATTTATTTCACCAGCATCCGTGAAAAATCAAAGTCAACACTTTAAAATGGCTAGGCACAATTTATTTTCCGTCCGTAATAACTCCGAAATAAATTCCCTGCAATTAAAATCGTCCGAATTCTAAAATTTCATGTGTCCAAATTTAAAGGGGAATTTAATTTAATACTTTGGAAAATAATTAAAATTTAATTTGAAATTAATTTCTCTGACTTAGGCAAATTTTCGAGTTAATTGCCTAGAGTAATTTAAAATTGCTTCCAAGTGCCTTTCGAAAATTTTAAACGCCGTAGAGAATCTTCATTTGCTCATGCCGAGAGGAAACTTTTAATTTTTTTTTTTTTTTTTTGCTTAATATTTATTCTTCCCCAAAGTGCAAATCAATCTTTTAACTCCGTTTTTAATATTTGCCTTAGGAAATATAACACGCCATTGATTTTCTTCCAATCATTAAAATTATCTTGGGTCTAGGCGCATATAACACTTTGGATTTGTGTTTTCAAATCTTCCACGTTTAGTGAAAATCAATACCTCCTCAAGGCACCTATCATGGGTACCTTTTTATTTTACCAACTTAAGCTCTCCAGGTGCAAATAAGACTTCCAACTCGCATTTCTCTGGCACTTAGAAAATTTTCTAAGTTATTTTCTCTCTGAGGCGCATTCAAGGTGTTAAACCTTCACATTCGTTCTTACCATCTTTCAACATTTTGGTTTCCATTTGCTATGCCAGATCAAAATTATTTTATAAAATTTCAAGCTTTTCTCAAGGCGCGGCTGAGACATTTAACTTCAGATCTGAAGTGCTTAAAAAAAATTCAAGCTCCTCTCTCCTCGCCCAGGTGCATATTATCCTTTGTGCTTTCAATTTGAAGTGGGGCACATTTGCCATGTTAAGCTTTTAATTCGCATTAGACATGGGAGCTTTGAATTTCAACATTTAGTTCTTTGATTACCTCCTTCCTCCCAGGCGCAAATGACTACCTGATGTTTCAAGTTTCATGCCTTAGAAAATTTTAAACTCCATCATTGTCTCCTTCCTGCTGAGGCGCATTTGCCATGGTAGACTTCAAGTTGAGGGCGCATATCAATCATGGAACTTCCAGTTAATGCCTTAGGAAAATTTTGAGGTTCTTTGCAAAGTGGGGCGCAAATCATAGGTCAAGCTTTCATCTTCAACACTTAGACGAATTTGAAGTTCTTACAAGCTAGGGTGCAAATGGCATGGTCAACTTCAAGTTTTTCATACTTAGAATATTTTCAAACTCCACCTTCATCTCCTTCTTAGCTGGGTGCAAACAAGAGGGCAAGCTTTTAAATGGGGGCGCATATTGACCATGGAGCTTTTAATTTTTGCAACTTAGAGAATTTCTTTCCTTCCTTTCTCCTCAAGGGCGCAAATCAATGGGTGAGCTTTTAATTTTATCACAAGGGCGCATTTCCATGCTTGGGCGCAAATCACAGGCTCTCCTTCCAGTTTTGGATGCTTAACCAACTTTCTTTACCCTGGGCGCATATAACCCCTTGAAGTTTCAATTTGAAGACTTAGCCAAATTTTGAAGTCCTTTATCCTCAGGGGCGCATTTGATAGGTCGAGCTTTCGGTTTCATCACCTAGGCGCAAATCACATGGGCAACTTTGAGTTTGGGGCGCAAATCACAGGAGTAACTTTCAATTCCACGCCTTAGTCAATTTTAAGTCTCTAAGCTCAAGGGCGCAAATGCAAGGGGGAGCTTTCAGTTTTGACACTTAGGCAAATTTGAAGTTCTTCAATGCTTAAAGGCGCAAATGGAGGTATCAACTTCTAATTTCCACGCCTTGGTGTATTTTCAAACCGCAACATCTTTGGGCGCAAATCAATGAGTGAGCTCTTAATTTATTTTCCTTAGTCAAATTTCGAACCTCTAGCCTCTCAAAGTCAGGCGCAAATCCATGGTCATGCTTTTAATTTCAATGACTTAGAAAAAAAAAAATCTTAAGTTCTTCCTTCAAAGAGGGGCGCATTTGACCCATTGAACTTTTAGTTTGATTGCCTTAGAAATTTTTTATCATCCTCCTTCAAGCCAGGCGCATATGACCCCTTGAAGTATCAACTTTAATGCCTTAGGCGAATTTTCAAACTCCAACATCTTTGGGCGCATATCACATGTAGAGCTTTCATTTTTAATAAAATTTTAATCTTCAAGTTCCTAGGTGCCCATGGAGAGGTCAACTCTATGTTCGACTTGTGAGTCTTCATTTTTGCCTTAGAAATTTTTTTTTTTTTTATCCGCCTTTAGCCTTTTAAAGCAAGTTCTAATGCTGGACTTGAAAATTTATCCGTTTTCTCAAATTTCATGCCCTTTGCCAAATTTAGGGTGATTTTCTCCTGCTAACCCTAATTCGCCCTGACTTTCTATTTTTAGAAAGTTCCTTGAATTTTGCGCCTTCAACTGAATTTTGACTCCAGAAAGCTTGATTTTTGCTTTGTTCTGAATTTCAACTGATTTGTGCTGTTGATGCCTGATGCCTGTTTGCACCTGCTATTTTTAGCAACCTGCTAAAAATAGTAATTGCTCATAAAGTCTTCAAATTTCATGTACTAAATGCTTGAAGTGTGGTGATCATAGCTGGATGGTGCTTTTGCACAACTGTCCTATTTTGCCCTTGATTTTAGGAAACCCTAATTTCTCTGCCCATGCCTGCTAAAAATAGCAAGTGTCTGATTCTCCATTCTCTGCAACTCCGTTTGTCCTAAAATTCGCGCCAAGGGGTCCTCATCACTTGTTTGACCTGTTCATACTGAGACTTGATGTTGACCTGTTGTTTATAGCTGCTTCTGAAGTGACTTACTATTTATAGCAGCTGCTTGATTTTGAGACCTCCTTAGCTCCGTTCGAGTTGAAATTTGAATGCGGTGATCCTCGTTGGTAAACTTACCTGTCTGCGCTGATGCTTGAGATTGACTTTCTATTTTTAGCATGTGTTAGGAATGCCTTACTAAAAATAGTAAGTGCTCCGATTGTCTTCAAATTTTGCCAGTAGACTCCCTGAAGGACACTAATCATGGTGGATACTTCAATTTTGGGCATTTTGATGTCTGATTCCTCATTTTTAGCCTTGAAGCTCGAAACCCTAATTTTCCTGCATGTTCTTCAAATGAGCTCCATTTGACCTCGTTTCTGCCGCATGTTGATTAGTTTGCGGTTCTGAAGTGTTGGGCAGCTGCCAGAGAGTACCTGCTAAAAATAGAAAGTGGTTGAAAAAGTGACCAACTGGCTGCCAGATGATTTTGCATGTCACACTACCCAAAAAATCTTGAAAAACCCAGAAAAAATCTTCAACATGCAAGCACTAGCTAAAAATAGAAAGTTTCAGAAAAGTGATCAGTTCCACTTGCATGTTACACCGTTGCGAAGCTCTTGGAAAACCCAGAAGGATTATGCCGACATGCGCTGAGAAAATCTGCATGCAAACCCTAATATTTGCCTCCGAAGGCTGAATGCTGAAAGTTGTCCCGTTTTGCATGTCATATCACTGCGAAGGTCTCGAAAAACCCACAAAGAATCTCCGGACATGCATCAGAAAATGTAACATGTAAACCCTAGAAATTGCCTCCGAAAGTAGAACTGCTAAAAATAGCAAGTCGTCTGTTTTTGCTCAAATTTAGCCAGTGATGAATTCAAAGTGCTCAGAATGTAGTGTCATTGTCAGAACGTGAAAGTCTGGAGAAAACAAACCCTAGATTGACACTTACTAAAAATAGAAAGTTGGCAAAATTCAGTGAAAATTCAGGGGAAGCCTACAAGAAGCATTCTAACAGTAGTGCTACATTCAGAAGTTGATTATCCAATCGACTTGACCTCAAAGTAGTCTGAAAATTGTAAACCCTAATTCATTGAAAAGCCCTTCAGACTTAGTCATAATTCAAATCT
This sequence comes from Sequoia sempervirens, assembly GCA_007258455.2. Classification (NCBI taxonomy): domain Eukaryota; kingdom Viridiplantae; phylum Streptophyta; class Pinopsida; order Cupressales; family Cupressaceae; genus Sequoia; species Sequoia sempervirens. The sequence goes on along the minus strand of VDFB02372919.1, from coordinate 84,729 downwards.
AGGTCAAATGGTAAGTACACTAGCAAATGGAAGGAGCAGACCGAGAGAGACAGACCAAAAAGGCAAAGCCAAAAGACCCGAATGGAGAAAAAATTTAGGGGGTCCCCATCTATGATGGGGCGATGTGTGAAAAGGTCACAACAAGTTGCAGCATGGCTGAATAATCAACCCATACAAAATATGTTTGTTTCCCTAACCCTACCCAAAATAGAAAGCTATAAACATGATCCCTTATGACATCAAACAACAACTTAACAAAAGAAAATTTGCCTTTCCCACTTGTGCAACAAACAAAATACTTTATGCAACAACTGAGATTGGTCGTGCAACAACTAGGCTACTTTGCACAACTAGAATTTTCTTGAGCAGCAATGAAGGTAGTTTGGGCAACAACTAAGATAAGTTGCACAAGAATTGCTAAAGTGGTCTAACTAGGGAACCCTCTAAATCTGAATTTCTCAAACAAATTTTCAGATGATACCTCCCTAACTAGGGGGATTTTGGTCCCAAAAGCCTTCAAACCAACAAAATGAAAATTGAGAATTCCCATAATTCTCCATCAAACTGAGAGCAAGGATAGGTTATTATTGATGGAGGAATTCCCTCATGGCGTCAACGAGCCTCACTAAAATGGTTGGTGAACTCTACTACACTTGCAACATCTCTCTCTCTATCTCTCTCTCTATCTATCTATCTATATATATAAAGGATTCCAACTACAACTCATTTGCAGCAACCCTCTAGTGAATTACAGCTCATTTCCAACCCCCATTCTTTCTATTCATTCATCATTCCAGGTTTCTTTGACATGTGGCAGCTGTACTTTCATCATTTTCAATCAAGATCAATTGTTGTAAGTCTAAAATTGTGTGTTTAGTTTGCATATTAGTCAATGTAAGTGTTCTGTAATGTCCCCATTTTAGCTATTTTCCCTTCGGTGACTGATAGCCTATTTTCAGAAGCCTGTAAGGTCGTTAGAGGTTAAATTAGGGTTTCCTTTTTTTTAGGGGCTCTGAAGCATTTTTGATGGCTTGCATGTTAGAGTTTTAGATGCTTGTCTAGTGGGGTTTTCTTGGTTTTCAGAGAGTGTTGCAATGATATAACATGCAAAGTGAGTTGAGCAACTTTTTAGAATTTACTATTTTTAGTAAGTTCTATTTCTAGCAGTGCCATCTTGGGCAGTAGCATCAGCAGCCAGCTTAGTTTCCATTTTGGGCAGAGCGGTTTGGAGTATAGTTGGTTTTCAACATTTTTAAGGCACATTTTGGTAAAACGATTTATTTCAAGTCATTAATGTTATGTTTCCAAATTGAACCCTTGGTCTACTATAATGACTTGAAGTTGTGTTAAAAGGTGGTACTCAAGGGTGGACGCCTCATGGAGAAATTAAAATGATCTTTTATAATGTTTATTGTGCCTTGAAGTTTGGATGCCTAAATAAGGTGGAATAAAATGTTTTGAAAATTTAAATATTTCAAAAAGATGAATAGGCGTCCCTTTGGAGGGAAATGTTGGGAATTTGAAAGGTCATTACTAACTCTATAAAAGAGAGGCTTTGCTCATTCATTTGGCATCTTTGGAAAATCATAACAAAATGCTGCTGGATTGAATTCAAAACCTGGCTAAGGGGAAGCTTAGCAAATTTACTCCATTCTTCGCGCCTGAAACTATGGTCCCCTAGATGGTCAATTTGGAGTGTGTTTCATTCAGAAGTGCATATTGAGCTTCATCGTTGAAAGATTTCGAAGAATTTGGTAATAATTTCCAGTTTTGTACTTGCTGGTTCAAGCATGTCAGAAACGAGTTTTCATTTATAGCTTTTGAAGTGATTTTAATTTGCATATGGGTATTTGCTCAATCATTTCCTATGCTATAGGCGCTCATTCTTGTGCATTTGCAGATTTTATTTGAGTCTCTAATTTCTTAGAGAGGTCGCCCTCTCCTAGGGCCGTGCCATCTCCTTGTGCTAGTTATGGTGTCTTGTGTCATCCAATTATCAATGTTTTTGCATTATTGTACTCTTGGGTGAAGGGCGCCATGTCTTGGATGGTTTATTTGTGTTTTGATAATGTTTAAGTTTGCTGGCCTGCATATTGGTTGTTGGTTTTACATATATCAGACTCAAGTTTTCCATGTTATGCATTATTTCTTGGGAGTTTATGCTTCTAGTGCTATGTGCATTCAATTTGGAGGAGATAGGAGCTTTTTGGGTGGAGATTTGAACAATTTAGTAAGGTTACTTTTTGGTCTGAACATTCAATTTGCTGGTTATCTTTATCAGACCTGGTTATTCCAGCTTTGTGCAATATTGCTTTCAAGTTCTTTCTCATGTCTGTAATTGGAGATATAGTGGAAAACATTGCTGATGTTTGGAGCTGATTCTATTGCAATAACACTGGTAATTTGCAGTTGTTATTCATATTGTAAGACTGTTAACAGTACTACTATTTCAGTCATTCTTTACTGATTTTACTTGTGCTTAATTTCTCATTTTGTAACCCTTGGATGGTTTACCGCTAGTGTGGAAAAAGAACATTCTAATCTTTCATTTATTACCCACTAGAAAGTGGAGAATTCCCATTGATGAGTGAATGCCTGCCACATCGGATGACTTGTTTAATTTGTAATCTTTTCCCCCGCTAAATAAGTGGAAGTGTGGAAATCTTTCATGGCTGGTTCACTGCCTAGTTTCATTCAGTTGTAACTTCTCTTTCAGTCTTTGTTCTATTTACTCCGCCATATGCTATTACCTCGCCTTCTGAAGGATCTTGGTGAACATTCTTAGCATTGAGTGTATTCAATTGCTTATCATTTTGGAAAGCTAACACTAAACATTTGGCGTAGTGTTGGTTTGTGTTGTGAGAATTCAAGGAAAAAATTGGTAGGCATATTTCATGTTCCAAGATCCAGCTGTCGCAAATCAAATAAAATCAGTTTTCAGAGGGCGAAAGTCAAATGTATGATCCAGATCTAAGTATATTTGACACCCTAGGGTTTCATAATTACTAATTATTTGCAATTAAAGGTTCAATTTATTCATTTCCAGCCACATTAACATTTTTACTTGATGTATTGGAACATAAACTATTAAGATTTGAGCACAATTGCAGGTCATAAGGTTTCATATTGGTTGTCCATTACATATCAGTCATAAATCAGTTAATATATTTGTGGAAATTTGATATTAACAAGTTGGAACTGCTGTGTTTGATGAATTTGGAGTTGCATACCACCATTGGGAGGATTTGAAATAGTTATTTGAGTTGTATGTTTGATTTACATGGGTTTACAGTATTGCAATATTGCTGATCAGTTAGGGTTTGGGATCTATATTTGGCATTTGATTATTGTTTTAGTCATTAGAGGTTCAACAACAAATTTTCAGTTATTTGTTTCTATTTCAGTTTGCTGTTCTTAGTTTTGTTTGTTGCAAAAATCAGAAAAATTATATAAAAGACATAAAAAGAAATTCCAGAAAAATCTAAAAAAGGGGCATTACATGCATGGACAATTGCATGACTATTTAAACAAAACTTTAATCAATTTAAAAAACAATGATAACAAAAGTACTCTTTTTCCACATCTAAATCTCACCTTGAAGAGCTCCAATAGTATTGAACGGCTTCTTTGACTCAACTCTATAGCCATACCAACATCTAAAACAACTATCTGAGGGTGCACACCATCTGAACGTACAAATATGTTACCTGGATGTAGATCCCCATGGATAAAGTTATCCACCTATCAACAATTGAGGTAAGTTAATGACAAATAGGAAAACATGTTCATAATCTGGAAAAAAATGTCTTAAATCTGAAAGGACAGCCAGCATAATATCTCTCATGCTAATACATGGATTTTCACTATTTTGAAATCATATTGATAATAAAATTGATGTAATCATTGTCTCATACTAGAACTTAATGTTTTTAAATGATCAAATTCAGGCTGTTATCAAATAGTTCAAATCTTAACATAATAAAAAGTCAATTCTGGAATAGTTGATAATATGAACATCTTAGGAGTTCCATGGTATAAATTTATGTGTTCTACTTATACAAAAAAAATCATATTGTGTCAATTTCAAGTTAAAAGTTGAAATCATATTAATAATAAAAATGATGTAATCATTGTCCCATACTAGAACTTAATGTTTTTAAATGATCCAATTCAGGCTGTTATAAAATAGTTCAAATCTTAACATAATAAAAAGTCAATTCTGGAATAGTTGATAATATGAACATCTTAGGAGTTCCATGGTATAAATTGATATGTTCTACTTATACAAAAAAATCATATTGTGTCAACTTCAAGTTAAAACTTGTCTTTCCCTCAAACATGAGCAATGCTTCAGATTTTGTTCCATTTGTCTACGTCATCTTTGTTACCTTTCTTTCATATCTTTACAGGAACAATGAAGAGGCGTGTTCGAGTGCATTTGTTTAAATATGGATAAAAATTTCAAGGTCAAATTGCATCTCATATACATAGGGCACCTCATATGGTAGTGAGGGATGAACCAAAAAGAAAATTGCAGTATTACCATATAGGGTGCATGCCCTGAAGTGGAAAGGGATGTTCTAATGTTTAAAAACTTGCACGACAGCATTGAGGAATGTACCATACAATGAAAAACAGGTCTTCGAAGTTTGAAAATTTGTGATTGCATGCTAAGGTGCATACCTAACAATGCATGAACATGGTGGAAGAGTTCAAAGTTTCAAACCCTGCAAGACTAGCACATGAACACATGCCATATAGCGTAGGAGAAGTTTGAATGAAAATTCACAAATTATATTAATTCGCACACACCAACAAAAGAGTAAATAAATTTTCCCAAGTAAGTTTGCCAAGGCAAGGGATAGGGCATGTGTCTGATAAGGTAAATTACTCCTTTTTACTTGGAAAATTTTGTAGGTTACAGTCATAGGCGCTTGCCATATGAACAAAACAGTGAGTTTGATGTCTGGAATCCACAAAATTACATGTATGGTTACATAGTTTAGCTGTATAAACAAGTTCTTTTTCAAAGGAAAAGTGAAGTTGAGTTAATAATGCCTTAGAACATGCCATGCAGTGAGGGAATCAGACGTTGATGAAGTCAAAACTGGCAGACCCAGTCATGGGTGTGCACCCATACAAAGAAAAAACAAACATTTCATATCAAAGGATGCAAATGCCTATATTGGCACATGCCCAACAAGGTCAAATTCACTTTACACACTAAAGCTGTCATTCCATAGTCATAGGCTACTAGGCGCACACCTTAGTATGATACTATGAATGAAATGTTAGAAATTTGATAAGTCTGTATTTGTATGTCTTTGTGCTTGCCTATTAGTGGAAACCAACAGAGAATGTCAAAAGTATGCAAAACCATATATAGACGTGCCTCTTATAGCAGATGGTCAGCCAGATTCTTGTCAAAAAACAACAGCTATATATATAGAGTGGCACCTTTTCAAGAACAGTCATGATTTTTCCAAAATAGAACTTCATTTACTTATAGAGGTGTTCGATCAGTCAAAAGAGGATCAGCCTTAAATTGCAGTTGAAATAAAAAATGCAATTTATATAGTGTAGGGGTGCTGGAAATAGGTTAAGTTTTATGTTTAACTAAGTTCCTTAATCTTCAATTGTAAAGTCCCCTACAATTTTTCTTAAAAATACTCATGAAATTTCCTATTTCAATTCACAGGCATTTTATCAAACAGTTGGCAGGAAAAGAATGGTTTCACATTTCTGAACTTAAACATGTCAACTGTTGCATGTCATCTTTCAAATGATATAGATTCTAATAAAGAATGAGCTCATCCAAAATAAAAATACAGAAGCACATAATAAACAGATGACAAGAATTCTATGTTGAAGCTCTCATAACAAAATTTTTTTTACATTTAATGAGCAGCTGTTATCACTCATTATGTCTGGGAATTTTTCATAAAAATTGCCCCTCAACAGGGTATTTTTAGCCTCATCAAAAACTATTTTTAGCTCACTGGAAAAATTTGTCACAACATATCCATGTTTATAGTCAACAGTTGAGTTTTTCAGAATGCAATTCACTCAAACTGAATACAAGACCAAATTGGTCTTGATTCATGATTGCATTAGAACGATTGACACAGATTTGCATCAAATGGATTCGGAGGTTAACTTGAATGCTTCAAAAACAGACAAAACTGCACTTCAAAACATTGAAGAATCTGGGTTGCTAGAAGCAGCTTCATTTCCCATCATAGCACAGTGTATAGAGTTTGTAATGGCTTGTGTAAAGCATTACAACTCTATTACACAAGAAATTCAATCAGTGGATGGGCGAATGATATGCAATCTCAAGTCCAAAGACATTGTGAAGTGCTTTGGTAATCCTCCAAATACAAATAATTTGGTCATTTCCATGGTGGAGTGCAAGAAGGCGTTCAATTATGAAAGGGAAAAATTCCAAAGAAGAATGGCAAAGAGATGGCTCAAACATAAAAGTACTTTGCCAAAGAATGTGAGTCGTGGAGAGTTCAGAGATGAATACACGGTTATGATCACCCTTCTCAATCGTGTCATCGGTCAAGAAGATGCCAGCAAATTTCAGCCTTGGATGTATTACATCATGGCTCAACTTGTCAATTGTAAGGAACACTATGATTGGGTTTCTTTGATCAGCGGTGTTCCCCACAAACAAATGACCAGTTTCTTGGTTGCTCACGAATTCCACGTGTTCATACCTTGTGTATTTGATAGCCTTCCAATGCCAGTTTAGAGTGTTGAATACTGTGGGGATTCTAAGTGTGCAAAAGGTGCATCAGTACTACTCGCAGCTTGAATTCACACAAACAGAACATTGCTTCAAGCGGGTGCATGAAGCATTCTAATGTACACAGTGAGGAATCTTGATCATGAGTTACATGTGCGTATTTCAACAGAATCCAAATCGGCAATGGTAGATTGGGCAGATTGGTTCATCCAGTTCCCCACTTTTACCTACATCTGTGTGTATGGATTCTCAGGTCATCCTGCCATGTTACCCCATTATCCATTGGATAAGGTGGTGTTCATAGAATTTCTACGGTAGTTGCACGAAGTTCACTCCTATCTACGCATCAAATGCAAGACAACTGCCTTTTTTCCATTACGAAGGGGGATTTACAGATGCAGGTCAGCAACTGACGCCAAGGCTATGAGTCATGAGATGACGAGGCTTAACTTTAAGTATCTCATCGAAAGATGCTCCTATGACCCTTGCGGTCACTTTTTAGCATGTCTTGGAAACCGTTCTTCACACAAACCTTCTATGGAAGACTATTGGTCTCCATGATTTGAACTCTGATCTGGCGCTTCACATTTGTCTCATGTGAGACTTCCCCAAATACGTCCACCTTAAAGCAATTATAATATATCTTCTTTGCCCAGTAATAAATTCATCCTCAAGAGTGTTGCATCCAAAACTGCCAAGGGGACCACGACTTTTTTCAAGAAATAAAATAAAATCAATGTAAATATTTATGGCTGCGTCCAGGGGATATAAGAATCTGATTGCTTTTGTGATTAGCTGCCGCTTCAAGACTTTATGACCCCTGATTTCTACCTCGGAGCATTGATTATTGATTCTTGTTTTATTGCTGGGTATTTGAATATTCGCCCACTGCTTCTCTTTGTTTTATTTGAACTTGTCTCTCCCAATTTTGACTTTTTCTAGCACCTAAAATAATCCTTGTTGTCTTGTCCTTAATCTGACTTAAGATAAGTGTAATGTCCCCTTCCAGTTGACATCTCTCAGTACTTGAGATTAGCCTATTATGTGGCCCTTGTAAGCTAATATGGAGGATAGATGGTCTTGTTGAGGCATGGCTTGGCTTCAGTTGTCAGAATTATTCAGTTTGGCTTTCGTTCGGGGTCTTTTGGATGCCATTTGCTTGACTTACTATTTTTAGTAAGTGGAGACACTCAGTGGAGCACCCCTGCTATTTTTAGCAGTATGGTCTGGTCATATGCAGATTCAGTCACTTATCATCCGACTTCAAATGGCTTGTCATTTGGACTTATATTGAGGGAGATATTAATATTTATTTGCTAAAATAAATATTAATTTAATTGAAGCTTATATTATAAAGTTATAATGTAAATTTATGTTATAACTTAAGTGACTTAATGAAGGGGTCGACCATCATGAAGAAGGGGCCATATTTCAATTAATTATTATAATTAAATGGGCGCCCAAACTATTGGAAAATTAAAAATGAAATTCAAAGTTTATTTAAATGATGCTTTTGAAGGAAGTCGACTTGCTTGAGGAGATATAGGGTTTTCTTTTGAAGAAAACTCATTATTATTGCATTTGGAGAACATTTTTTGGATGAGTTTGAACTTGCTTGGAGAACGAGGGTTTCTACCTGCAGCAGGCATTGGAGAACGTAGTTCTTTTGTGAGCAACCATCTAAGCTGGTGAAATACCCAGTGAACTTGGTGATTTTGGAGGATCTCAATCAGAGGCTCTATTTGGATTTCAATTGGATGAATTTGGTGAAGTTTGGATCAGATTTAAGAGACTGGAGTTGCAGATTATTTTTAGATTGCAAGGGATTGTTTTCAGAGGTTTATTTTCTGCTACAGTACTCGTGAACAGTGCGGTACAGTACTCGTGAACAGTGCGCTACAGTACTCGGATCAGCAGTTTGGGCATTTATATCAGGTTTCCTATTAGTTACAGTTGTTTTTGTATAAGCATTATGTTGGAAATGTTGTCATTGATGTCAAAGTAAAAGGTCATCTAGGTAGAGTATTGAAGGATATCAAACTAAAAGAAGATGCAGCTTCAGTTTGAATAAATATATTCAGATTATTGAAGACTTGTTTAAAGCAGTTTTGTATATGTGTGTAGAGAAATCAGTTTGTGGTTTCTTGGTGGAAATATTTGCACATTCAATCAGAAGTTGAGTGCCTTAAGGAGAGGAAGCAGAAATTTCAGTCAAGCTATTCTGAATTATCTTTGGCCAACTCTTCAGGTTCTTACAACAAAGACACGGATACTTTTCTTCAAACAGACTGTTGTGAGGGCACCAAAGTCAGTGATGATGATTTATCTTTGAGGTTACAAAGTCTTTCAGGCTATGGTAAAAATGTGCCATCACAATACAGATATACTCGTGGGACGTCTAAGTGCATAGTCGCCAGTATGATTGCTTTCAGATTTCAGGGTGTTCATAGACCGGCAGATTACTATCATCAATAAACAATTAACAAATCAATGATGCAGTATGATTGCGTTCAGTTTTTGGGGTGTTTATAGAATGGCAGATTACTATCATCGATAAAACAAAGCAATGATGATCATTAAGGGATTACGGGAGTCTTAAGGAAAAATATCGTTGCTGAAGAATTCAACCAAGAAACAAGAACTAATGAAAAGAATTAATATTTAAAGAATCAATAAAGTTAAGGCAAATACACAACTTTATGAAGGAATACGATTTCATCAAATGATGCGATTTGTTAAGACTAAATCCAATTACGAATCAAAAAGAAGAAGCACGTCTCCATGAAAGGTGATGCAACTAAAGCAAATAATGACTGAACAGATACGCTCTTTTCAGATTCAATCTAACATTTATTTACAATTTAGAGGATACGTTTATTCTCTCAAAAGACGTGATCTTTTGAAAATATGAATTAATAAAGATCTGCATATGTGTCTCTTCAGCAACACATTACTTCAAAGGTCGTGTCTTCTTATGAAAGGTTCACATTCAACGAATGCAGCTCATTCTAAAAGGCGTAGTCAGTCAAAAGTCATCACAAAGGATGTGATTCTTTACAATCTATAGGTGTGACTGGCAGAATTTTGTAAAAGTTTTAAAAAAACAAATCTGAAGAAAAGGATATTAAGACTAAAGCACATATGAAGAGGTGCGAATTTAACAAAAGATTGTGCCCTTTCTTCAAAGGATGCTAGTTTTGAATGAAATATATAATTGACATTCTTTTTGAGTGTAGAGGTGTGGTTGTTTTGAGGATTTGCAGATCAGTCAAGTGTCCCATCTCTTTGTGTGGGCTTAGGGTGATATCATTTATCACATAGAGCAGATTGGAGAGCTGGGATTGTAAAGATCAGATTGAAGGTAGTCTTATATCCATCAAGTCAAGGTTTGATACTTTGCACTAGGGGTTGGTACTCCTTGTAGGTAGGTGCCTACTAAATCTGTAAAGGTCTAGGTGTTCTTTGTAGATTACATTCTACTAAATCATCTTTTTGTAAATCTGTAGGTTGGTGCCTACCTTGAAAAATATTATTTCAATAAAGTTGTGTCAACTTGGGGAAATTGGTTCATATCAAAAAGGTTGATTGTAATAAGTTTGAAAAGATTAAGAAATAAAAGTTGTGAGTGATTTACTGATTCATCCCCCCCTCTCAGTAAATCTTTGTGCTCTTCACATCCAAATAAAAGTTATAGTTTTCCATTGTAAGAATGAGTATTTGTTTGCATTCAATATAGTTGTCTATCATTGCGATATCTCTTCCTTATAATCAGTGTATTAGAAGTAGTTTGCTTTTTATGTCAAAACCCTCAAAGCACAAAAAATCAGAAAATACAAAAAAAAAAAATTAAACAATCAAGCACAGTTGTAGCTGATAGTGAGTTCAGTGATTGAACCAGTTGGGGTCCCTATAGTGGTATCAGAGTAGTTTCCTACCATCCTTGTGGCGTTTGAAAACCGTTTTGTTCATGCACTAGAGTGATAGAGAAAAGAGATATTATCAGAGGGAAAACAAGAAAACTTGGCAGCCACCACTTATTCCGGTAGGTGAGATGGCTATAGGTTTGATAGGTATTCAGTCTGGTTCTTCTTCTGGATCATCTATACAGGATACATAAATGTGTGACAAAACAAAGATTCCTCGAGATCCTCGGGAGGAAGATGCAGAGGTTAGACAGACTCTTACAGATTTACAGATAGGTCAGCAACAGGTAGCTGATGTATGACAACAGTTGACCATGGTTATACAGAGGATGGGTACACCTAGGAGACCTCACCACGTCGTGATGAGGACAGGAGTGATGCAGGTTCACAGAGGATACCTAGGACTGTTTCATGGATAGCAGATAGGCCTACCCGCCCTACTTTTGTGAGACAGGAGCCTGATGGGGCTATTGCAGATGAGGAGCCTAAGGGAGTGTTCGCTGATACTCTTATGGCAGCGAACGATGAGTGGGAGTTATTGACCCTAGAGGTCAGAGAGAGACTTACTTTTGACAGGTTTCTCACATAGAGGAGAGAGAATTATAGGAACAGGTAGGATAGGAGGCCTAGACATTAGAATAGTGACCTGAAGCACGCCACAAACAAGCTCACTTTAGCTATGTTTGACGGCAGCGGTAAGGTTACAGCACAGGTTTGAATCAGTAAGCTGGATACCTTCCTTATATTGCGTCCCATGGCTGAGGAGGATGCTATTAGATATGCTACTTTGCATCTTGAGGGTGCAACTTATGACTGGTGGCATCATGGGATGGTGACATTTCAACAAGACCGTATCACCACTTATCAGGAGTTCATGGACAAATTGGTGGAACGGTTTGACAAGAAGGATCCTGAGACTTACTTCAGAGATTTGGCCTAGTTGAGATAGGTTGGTAGCTTGGAGGCTTATATAGGAGACTTCCAACGGTTATCAGTGATGGTTCCCAACATATCAGAGAGGCGTCTAGTTGTGCTCTTCGTGGAGGGATTGTTGGAGCCATTGAGAGGTTGGATCAAAGCATTTGATCCTCTTTCACTACAGGAAGCTTTGCAGCTCCATCTAGTAAGTTCAATTCCAGGAGTACTTCTTCATTTAAGGACAACAAGGGATTCAATAAAAATAGAGAGAAATCTGATTTTAAGAGTGATTCAAAGGGAAAATCAACAACACCCTTGGATTGTGAGACTCTTAATGATTTGCACAGGAAGAAGATTTGCTTCTACTGCAAGGGTCCCTATGATGCTAACCATGATTGTCCTTTGCGGCCTAAGGGTAAGGCCAATAGAGTTATGTGGGCTTATTATGAGGATTCAGAATCTGAAAATTCCGGACAATAGGAGAGTTTTGAGGAGTCAGAGTCAAAGGCTTCAGAGCCTAAGGTGGAGGCAGACTCAAAGATCCAACTCTAGGAGGCACGGTTGTCTAGCATACAGCAGGAGGGATCTTTCAGACTTCATGAGTTTTTGGCTGGTCAAAAGGTTATCACCCTTTTAGACACAGGTGCCACCCATAATTTTATTGATGCAAAATTTGTGGAGAGGCGTGGACTCATAACCGAAGAGTTTGAGGGCATTCGGGTTAAGGTGGCTGATGGTTACACTCTTAAGTGTGACCGTATGATTAAGGATCTTCCTTTGCACCTGAATAATTATGAATTCAAGGCTGATTATTATGTGGTAAATATGGGCGATATTGATATAGTCCTGGGCATGAAGTGGCTTCATTCTCTTGAGGAAGTTATACTTTGCCTTAAAGACATGGAGATCCGGTTCGAGGTGGATGGGAAGACTCATATACTGAAGGCCATCTGAGACAGTAATATCAGGACTATTTCCTTCTAACGGATGGAGAGACTTATGCATCATGACATGGTTGAGTGGGCTGCCGAGTGTACTTTGATGCCTACACAGGAGGGACAGCATAAGACCAAGTATCATCCTGACATTCAGTAGTTGAGAGTTAAGCATGGGAAGGTTTTCAGTGACATTCCACCAGGGAGACCTCTAGACAGGGGTATTGAGCACATCATAGAGCTTGAGCAGGGCGCCAAGCCCGTCATGATTACTCCTTACCGACACCCAAAGCCGCTTAAGGATGAGATAGAGAAGACTTTCAAGGAGCTGCTGCTATGGGTCACATTCGGCCGAGTAAGTCGCCATTTGCTTCTTCAATTGTTCTAGTGAAGAAGAAAGATGGTACTCTTCGTATGTGCATAGATTACAGGGTCCTGAATAAGAGGACTATTAAGAACAGATATCCCATACCCCATATAGATGAGCTTATTGATGAGCTCCATGGTGCCTGTTACTTCTCGAAGATAGACTTGAGATCGGGATATCATTAGATTAGAGTTCATGAGCAGGATGTTGAGAAGACCACATTTCATTGTCATTGTGGACACTTTGAGTTTGTGGTTATGCCATTTGTGCTAACCAATGCTCCAGCGACATTCCAGTCCACCATAAACAGGGTCTTCCACTTACAGTTGAGGAGATATGTACTTGTCTTCTTCGATGATATATTGTTCTACAGTGAAACATGGCAGGAGCACTTCGCTCATTTGGATACAATACTCAGCATTTTGGATAGGGAGTCCTTGTATGCCAAGAAATCCAAGTGTGATTTGGGGATGACTGAGTTGTTATACTTAGGCCATATTATTAGTGTAGAGGGAGTGTGGATGGATCCTGAGAAGATTCGTGCTATCATAGATTGGCCTACTCTTGAGAACCTTACACAACTGCGAGGATTTCTTGGGTTATGTGGTTTCTATCATAGATTTTTCAGTGGATATTCAAGCCATGTAGCACCTATGACGGATTTGTTGAAAAAATGTGCATTCATTTGGACTCCTGAGGCACATAAGTGTTTTGTGAGGTTCAAGGAGCTTATGACTACATGTCCAGTGTTGGCACTGCCAGATTTTACGAAGCCTTTTGAGCTTCAGTGTGATGCTTCTGGTGAGGGCATTGGAGCGGTGCTTATGCAGGACAAGCACCCAATTGCTTATGAGAGTAGGAAGCTCAGAGGACCAGAGAGGGTTTACAGTATATATGATAAGGAAATGCTGGCCATAATGCATGCCTTGGCCAAATTCAGGGAATATTTTTAGTGGGCAGTAAGTTTTGTATTAAAACTAATCATAATAGCTTCAGGCATTTCCTAGGATAGCGAGATTTGAATGACTGTCAGCAAAAGTGGGTAAGTTATAGGCATATGACTTTCACATCACCTATCTCAAAGGTACACAGAATGTTGTTGCTGACGCTCTTTCACGCCGGCCTCATCTGAGTTCTATGGTATGAATTGGAGAGGATTGGAGGAACCTAATTGTGGCAGAGTATGCCAAAGATACATGGGCATCTGGTATTGTTGAGGGATCTATTGTGGACCCCAAGTACACACTAGTAAATGAGTTGATCATTTACAAAAATAGGATTTTCTTAATCCCAGGGTCAGAGATGAAGAACACCATTCTGCGAGCTTTCCATGATGTACCTACAGCAGGGCATCCCGGGTACTTTAAGACATACAAATAGGTTCGGGAGAGATTTACATGGAAGGGGCTTAAGGCAGATGTTCTTCAGTATGTGCGAGAGTGTCTTGTTTGTTAGCAGAACAAGCAGAACACATATCCAGCAGGGTTGTTGCAGCCACTTCCGATTCCTGATAGGAAGTGAGAATGCCTGTTGATGGATTTTATTACGGGCTTGCCTAAAGGCCAAGGATGTGATTGCATATATGTAGTTGTGGATTGGCTGACAAAGTATGCCCACTTCTTTCCGATCACCACTACTTACACAGCTACACAGGGAGCAGAGGTATTTTTCCGTGAGGTTTTCAGATTACATGGGTTGCCTCGGAGCATAGTTAGTGATAGGGATAGTCGGTTCCTGAGTCACTTCTGGCGGGAGGTGTTTAGACTTTGTGGGACCAAGCTTACACTGAGCACTAGTTACCACCCGCAGACCAATGGTCAGACGGAGATAGTGAGCAAATGGGTGGAAGGCTACCTTAGGAATTACATAGTAGGGCAGCAAAAGGCATGGGTTAAGTGGATATACTTATGTGAGTATTGTTACAATACCACTTACCACATGACCATTCAAATGTCCCCATTCATGGTGTTGTATGGGTATGAGGCGCCTAGTTTTCTTGATTTGGTACTGAGTGACAATAGAGTTCTTGCTGTAGGAGACTTATTGCAGCAGAGCCAGGACATTATGAGGGCTCTTAAGGAGAATATTGCTAAGGCACAAAATCAATAGAAGCAGTATGTAGATAAAAAGAGGACCGAGAGATCTTCTGAGGTGGGAGACATGGTATATCTCATGCTGTAGCCCTACCAACAGTCTACTCTCAGGAAGAGTGGATCAGAGAAGCTCAATGCACGGTACTATGGTCCTTTTAGGATTGTCAGGCGTGTTGGAGAGGTGGCTTATGAGCTAGAGCTTCCAACGGATAGTAAGGTCAACAATGTTTTTCATGTGTCACGCCTCAAGAAAGCGTTAGGACATCGTGCGGTACCTTTAGCTGTATTGCCTCCCTTAGATGATGAGGGAAAGTTGATTTTAGTACCTGAGTCCATCCTGGAGTAGAGAGAGAGACAGCTACGCAGGAGGACCATTAGGGAATATCTAGTGAAGTGGAGGATGCTATGTGGGAGAGTGAGGAGATTTTGCAGCATCTTGAGTTGAGATTGCTTGAGGACAAGCAATTTCAGGAGGGGCGGACTGTAATGTCCCCTTCTAGTGGACATCTCTCAGTACTTGAGATTAGCCTATTATGTGGCCCTCATAGGCTAATATGGAGGATAGAGAGTCTTGTTGAGGCATGGCTTGGCTTCAGTTGTTAGAATTATTCAGTTTGGCTTTCGTTCGGGGTCTTTTGGACGCCTTTTGCTTGACTTACTATTTTTAGTAAGTGGAGACACTCAGTGGAGCACCCCTGCTATTTTTAGCAGTATGGTCTGGTCATATGCAGATTCAGTCACTAATCATCTGGCTTCAAACGACTTGTCATTTGGACTTATATTGAGGGAGATATTAATATTTATTTGCTAAAATAAATATTAATTTAATTGAAGCTTATATTATTAAGTTATAATGTAAATTTATGTTATAACTTAAGTGACTTAATGAAGGGGTCGACCATCATAAAGAAGGGGCCATATTTCAATTAATTATTATAATTAAATGGTCGCCCAAACTATTGGGAAATTAAAAGTAAAATTAAAAGTTTATTTAAATGATGCTTTTGAAGGAAGTCGACTTGCTTGAGGAGATATAAGGTTTTCTTTTGAAGAAAACTCATTATTATTGCATATGGAGAACATTTTTTGGATGAGTTTGAACTTGCTTGGAGAATGAGGGTTTCTACCTGCAGAAGCCATTGGAGAACGTAGTTCTTCTATGAGCAACCATTTGAGCTGGTGAAATACCCGGTGAACTTGGTGATTTTGGAGGGTCTCAATCAGAGGCTCTATTTGGATTTCAATTGGATGAATTTGGTGAAGTTTGGATCAGATTTAAGAGATTGGAGTTGTAGATTATTTTTAGATTGCAAGGGATTATTTTTAGAGGTTTATTTGCTGCTATAGTACCCATGAATAGTGTGTGAACAGTACCCGTGAATAGTTCGCTACAGTACTCGTGTAATGTCCCCTTCTCATCAGTGATCTGTTCCGACACTCATCAGCCTATTTCGGAAGCCTGTAGGCTCGTTTGAGGTAAAATTAGGGTTTCCAGTTCTGAAGTTCTATGGCTTTTCAGGGAGTTTACTATTTATAGTAAATTCTATTTGTGGCAGTTTGCAGTTGTCAGTCTTCAAGGTCTTCTTTTTCAGTTGGAGCATTTAATGCAATTCAAGTTTGATTTCTAAAGGTTTAATTTTGGTGATTAAAGGCATTAATGTTATAATTTGCAGTTGACCCCTTGGTCTAGAGAAAATAACTTTAAGTTGTTCTTAAAAGGTGGTCATGAAGGGGGATGTCATCATAAAGGATAAATTTAATATTTAAAAGTCTTTTAATGGCTTGGAAAAAGTGGATGCCTTTTCTTGAAGATATTCTTTTAAAAATAAAGTTTATTTGTGCCTTGATAAAGTGGACGCCTTTTTGTGAAGTTGGAAGGTTTCTGGAAATTTGAAGAGTCTCATGTGACTCTTGGCGTACTTCCTTGAGGAATTGAAGAGTCTTCTACTCTTCTATAAAATGAATGCTTTGCTTTAGCATTGGTATCCATGAATTTTGCTAATGTTATGCTGTCAAAATGACAATTGAATTATTGCTTCGAGGAAAGCTTACCTCCAAGCCTCTTGTCCAATTTCGTGTTTGAAAGATAACACCTAGTTGGCCTTTTTGCTGCTTCTCAAATCAGACTAGCAGATTGAGCTCAACAGATGAAGTTTTTGATGATATTTTCCAGTTTTGAAGTTGCTGATGCTACCACAGCTGAAAGTCAATTTTACATACAGCTTTGTGAGTGATTTTTATTTCATTCTGAGTGTTTTAGAGTCTTGTTTCTCTGCCTTGGGCAACCCCTTCTACCAATTTGCAGATCTTATTTCAGAGTATTTAATTTTATCTTGCCAAGTCGCCCTTCTCAAGGGTCGTACCATTCCTAGGAGCTTTGAAATTTGTGCAAGAATTATTCATTGAGTTTTGAGGCTGTTTTGTGTTATGATTTTGGGCGCCTACCTCCTAGAAGGCATCTGCAAAAGACATCTTTCGATTCCGAGGTATTTTGAATGAGTTATGAATAATTTAGTGGATTCATAGTTGCTGGTTCTTCATTCCAGTTTGCTGATTTTTCTTATCAGACTTTAAAAGTTCAGATTTTTGATTCATAATCAGCAATTAGAGAGATAAATATTTGTATGAGATTATCTATTACTCATGTGCTTTAAAGATATTGTAATTCATATGTAATTTGTAGCTTTATTCCTTATTTGTAAGACTGTAAACAGTAGTACTGTTCTAGTCCTAATCGTTGCAATTAATTCTTCTTTCTTCTCACATTAAGTACCTCTGGATGGTCTACCACCAGTGTGGATAATTGATTGTATCTCTCTTTGTACCCACTTTCAAAGTGGTGAATCCCCACTCTCAAGTGGATGCCTACCACAGCGAATGAATTAGATTGTTGTAGCTTCATGGCTGGTTATCCGCCTATTAGTTTCAGTTTTCAATCAATCACTCCGTCATACGTTAGCACCTCACCTTTAGTGGGATCTTGAGTGCACATTCTTGACGTTGAGTTGTTTCATTTCAAGTACTGTTCAATTAGCTTCTCTGCTATATGACAACACCTATCCTTCCTTGGGATCGAGTGTGCATTCTTGGCATGAGTTCTTTCAAGCCTGGATTTCAGTTTTTGATGCTAACACTAATCAAGTTGGCTAGTGCTGGTTTTTATTATGTAAAACTATCGAAAAAATTGGTTAGCATATTTTAGTGGTATCAGAGCAGAAGAACCTACCATCCTGTGGCAATTTGTAGTTGATTGTCGGATGAGTGAAAGAGACACTAGACCATTCACCAGAAGTTAGGCCAGAACTCAGCATCAATTCCCACTTGTTCCAGAGGTAGAGAATTTTTCAGAAGGCTTGAGGGATCTTGGCAAAATAGTGGAAGGTACAAAAAAGAAAGTTGAAATAATGTTAGACAGTGTAAGGCATGCTAATGATGAGAGGGACAGAGTTGAGAAGAAGTTTGATGGGATGATAGACATGATGTCCCAATTATTGTTCAAGTTGGACTAGCAAGCAACTCAGAATATCATTCAGCCCCAAAATAACTCAATTGGAGAAAGTAGTGGAGTTAATGGGAATAACAATAATGGCAGTCCTAAGGTGACTACCAGAAACAGAGTTGTGGGTTAGCATGCCGCAATTCCTAGTGGGTCATCCTCTAGACCTCTTTTCCTCGTCTTCACGACAATGGAAGAGCAACAACCAGTTGAAGTTGCACCAACCTTTGCTGATGATGCACGTCAAGCTTACATGGAGTAGGTTTCTTTACCTCTTGACTTGAGAGGTATTTGGACCTTTGATCAATTCATGAATCAAAGGAGTCGAAGAAATGGAGGAAAGAATGAGCAACGTCCTCCTATGGTCCCTAGAAATGATTTCTACCAAGCTTTGGGAAAGATAACTATGGAGCATTTTGATAGTAGTAATAAGTGCACAGCCAAATAATGGGTGCAGAAGCTAGATAATTATCTCTCTCAGACCAATGCCAGAAGGAGATGCTATCAAATTTTCTACTTTGCATTTGGATGGGATAGTTCACGAATGGTGGACTCATGGTTTGGTCACTCTTGGCCATAACCTCATTCGTACCTATGATGAGTTTACCAACAAGCTAATTGAGAGATTTGATACCAAGGATCCAGAGTTGAGATTCAGAAAATTGGCACAATTGAAACAACAAGGATCTTTAGAAAATTATGTGGCTGATTTTCAAAGGTTTTCAATAATGGTGCCTAACATTACTGAGAGAAGACTTGTGGTACTCTTTGCAGAAGGATTAATGGAGCCCTTGAAAGGATGGGTCAAAGCCTTTGATCCACCAACTTTAGATGAAGCCATTAAGAAGGCAAGGAGCATGGAGTTGGCAGCCCCAAGGCCTAAGTTTCATTCGAAACCTTTCAGCCATAAGAAGGATAAAAAACATTCTTCAAATCTGCCAAAGAAGTTTCCACCCAGGTTGTTAGAAGAGCTCAAAGAACAACTTAGAAAAGATGGATTTTGCTACACTTGCCGTGAACCTTGGGTTAAGGGTCACCGTTGCTATGGAAGAGGCAAAGCAAACCTAATGGAGGGCTATTCTGATTTTGGATCAGAATCTGATTCGTCTGATCAGCAATACGAATCAGAAAGTAGTGAAGGTGAAGAAGCTCCAGAAGAGAAGTCCGATGAGGTGGGAGATGGTAGTGCTTTCGTACAACTATCAAGTTTTCAGAAAAATGAGTCCTTTCGGGTTCGTGGAGTGATTGGATTTCAAAGAATAGTTGCTCTAATTGATACTGGAGCAACTCACAACTTCATTGATGAAGGATGAGATAATGAATTACATAAGAGAGTGTTCTATTTTCCAAAAGAATAAGAATGAACATTCTTTTTCAGCTGGGTTGTTGCAGCCCTTGTCAATCCCAAATCAAAAATGGGAAAGCATTCCAATGGACTTCATCACTGGGTTGCCTAAGGTATAAGGTCGTGATTGTATTTTTGTGGTGGTAGATAGATTGACTAAGTTCTCACATTTTTATGCTATCACAACTTCATTTACAGTAGCTCAAGTGGCTGAGCTATTCTTTAGAGAATTTTTCCGATTGCATGGTTTGCCTAAAACCATTGTCAGTGATAGGGACAACAAGTTCCTAAGTGTTTTTTGGCAAGAGATCTTCAGGCTGCGTGGTACAGTGCTTACTCCAAGCACTAGTTATCATCCACAAACAGATGGCAATCCAAGATTGTCAACAAGTGGCTAGAGGGCTACCTTAGAAATTATGTTTCAGGGTAGCAAAGAGCTTGGGTTATGTGGCTTCATTTGGGAGAGTACTGCTACAACTCTTCCTATCATATGTCGATTAAGATGTCTCCTTTTATGGCCCTTTATGGTTATGATGCTCCTAACTTTGTAGATTTGGTGTTTGGTGATAGTAGAGCTCCACAGGCTAAGGATATGCTTCAGCAGAACCAAGACAACTTGAAATCTCTCAAGGAAAATCTACAACAAGCTCAAAATCAGTAGCGTGTTGAGAGATCTTTTGAAGTTGGAGACATGGTCTATTTGAGGCTTCAGCCCTATAGACAATCTACACTTAAGAAGAGTGGTGCAAAAAAGTTAAAGCCATGATTTTATGGTCCTTTTAAAGTCACCAAAAGGATTGGTGAAGTTGCCTATGAGTTGGAGCTTCCAACCGAAAGCAAGGTGCATAACGTCTTCCATGTGTCACGCCTCAAGAAGGCACTTGGACACAACGTTGTGGCTACTTCAGAATTACCTCCATTGGATGAGGAAGGTCAGTTGGTGTTGATTCCAGAAGAAATTCTTGATACTAGAGAACATTCCTTGAGGGGAAGGACAATCAAGGAATACTTGGTTAGATGGAGGAATTTTCCTATTGAAGATGCCACGTGGGAAGCAGAACAAATTTTGTTGCATCCATCTTTTCATTTGCTTGACGACAAGCAATCTCGAGGAGGGCAGACTGTAATGTCCCCTTCTCATCAGTGATCTGTTTTGACACTCATTAGCCTATTCCGGAAGCCTGTAGGCTCGTTTGAGGTAAAATTAGGGTTTCCGGTTCTGAGGTTCTCTGGCTTTTTAGGGAGTTTACTATTTAAAGTAAATTCTATTTGTGGCAGTTTGCAGTTGTCAATCTTCAAGGTCTTCTTTTTTAGTTGGAGCATTTAATGCAATTCAAGTCTGGCTTCTAAAGGCTTAATTTTGGTGATTAAAGGCATTAATGTTATAATTTGCAGTTGACCCCTTGTTCTAGGGAAAATAATTTTAAGTTTTTCTTAAAAGGTGGTCATGAAGGGGGATGTTATCATGAAGGATAAATTTAATATTTAAAAGTCTTTTAATGCCTTGGGAAAAGTGGACGCCTTTTCTTGAAGATATTCTTTTAAAAATAAAGTTTATTTGTGCCTTGATAAAGTGGACGCCTTTTTGTGAAGTTGGAAGGTTTCTAGAAATTTGAAGAGTCTCATGTGACTCTTGGCGTACTTCCTTGAGGAATTGAAGAGTCTTCTACTCTTCTATAAAATGAATGCTTTGCTTTAGCATTGGTATCCATGAATTTTGCTAATGTTATGCTATCAAAATGAATTGAATTATTGCTTCGAGGAAAGCTTACCTCCAAGCCTCTTGTCCAATTTCGTGTTTGAAAGATAAAATCTAGTTGGCCTTTTTACTGCTTCTCAAATCAGACTAGCAGATTGAGCTCAACAAATGAAGTTTTTGATGATATTTTCCAGTTTTGAAGTTGCTGATGCTACCACAGCTGAAAGTAGATTTTACATACAGCTTTGTGAGTGATTTTTATTTCATTCTGGGTGTCTTAGAATCTTGTTTCTCTGCCTTGGGCTACCCCTTCTACCAATTTGCAGATTTTATTTCAGAGTATTTAATTTTATCTTGCCAAGTCGCCCTTCTCAAGGGTCGTACCATTCCTGGGAGCTTTGGAATTTGTGCAAGGATTATTCACTGAGTTTTGAGTCTGTTTTGTGTTATGATTTTGGGCGCCTACCTCCTAGAAGGAATCTGCAAAAGACATCTTTCGATTCCGAGGTATTTTGAATGAGTTATGAATAATTTAGTGGATTCATAGTTGCTGGTTCTTCATTCCAGTTTGCTGATTTTTCTTATCAGACTTTAAAAGTTCAGATTTTTGATTTATAATCAGCAATTAGAGAGATAAATATTTGTATGAGATTATCTATTACTCATGTGCTTTGAAAATATTGTAATTCATATGTAATTTGAAGCTTTATGCCTTATTTGTAAAATTGTAAATAGTAGTACTGTTCCAGTCCTAATCACTGCAATTAATTCTTCTTTCTTCTGACATTAAGTACCCCTGGATGGTCTACCACCAGTGTGGATAATTGACTGTATCTCTCTTTGTACCCACTTTCAAAGTGGTGAATCCCCACTCTCAAGTGGATGCTCGCCGCAACGGATGAATTAGAATGCTGTAGCTTCATGGCTGATTATCCGCCTATTAGTTTCAGTTTTCAATCAATCACTCTGTCATATGTTAGCACCTCGCCCTCAGTGGGATCTTGAGTGCACATTCTTGACGTTGAGTTGTTTCATTTCAAGTACTGTTCAATTAGCTTCTCTGCCACATGACAACACCTATCCTTCCTTGGGATTGAGTGTGCATTCTTGGCGTGAGTTCTTTCAAGCGTGGATTTCAGATTTTAATGCTAACGCTAATCAAGTTGGCTAGTGCTGGTTTTTATTGGGTAAAACTATCGAAAAAATTGGTTAGCATATTTCAATTCGGATCAGCAGTTTGGGCATTTATATCAGGTTTCCTATTAGTTACAGTAGTTTTTGTATAAGCATTCAAATAGAAGTTATAGTTTTCATTTGTAAGAATGAGTATTTGTTTGCATTCAATATAGTTGTCTATCATTGCCATTTCTCTTCCTTATAATCAGTGTATTAGAAGTAGTTTGCTTTTTATGTCAAAACCCTCAAAGCACAAAAAATCAAAAAATACAAAAAAAACAAAAAAAGCAAATTACAAACAATCAAGCACAGTTGCAGCTGATAGTGAGTTCAGTGATTGAACCAGTTGGGGTTCTGTTGTGACGTTTTCACACATTGCCCCATTCAAAATGGGGACCCCCTAATTTTTCTCCATTCCGGTCTTTTGGCTTTGCCTTTTTGGTCTATCTCTCTCGGTCAGTTCCTTCCATTTGCTAGTGTACTTACCATTTGACCTGGATTTGAATTATGACCAAGTCTGAAGGGTTTCTCAATGAATTAGGGTTTATAATTTTCAGGCTACTTTGGGGTCAAATTGAATTGGTTAATCAACTTCTGGACTTAGCACTGCTGTTAGAACACTTCATGTGGACTCCCTCTAAATTTTCACTGAATTCTGTCAACCTGCTATTTTTCGTAAGTGTCAATCTAGGGTTTGTTTTATCGAGATTTTCACATTTTGACAATGACACTACATTCTGAGTACTTTGAATTCATCACTGGGCAAATTTGAGCAGAAACTGACGACTTGCTATTTTTAGCAGTTTCGCCTTCGGAGGCAATTTCCAGGGTTTACATGTTGAATTTTCAGATGCATGTCTGGATATTCTTTGTGGGTTTTTCGAGAGCTTCGCAACGATGTAACATGCAAGTGAAACTGGTCACTTTTCAGAAACTTGCTATTTTTAGCCAGTGCTCTCATGTTGAAGATTTTTCTGGGTTTTTCAAGATTTTTCGAGTAGTATGACATGCAAAATCATCTGACAGCCAGTTGGTCACTTTTTCAACCACTTTCTATTTTTAGCAGGTACCACTCCGGCAACTACCCGACACTGCGGAACCACGAACTGATCGACATGCAACAGAAACGAGGTCAAACAGAACTCATTTGAGGAACATGCAGAAAATTAGGGTTTCGAGCTTGAGGACTAAAAATAAGGAATCAGATGTCAAAATGCCCAAAACTGAAGTATCCACCATGATCAGCATCTTCCGAGGAGTCTGTTGGCCAAATTTGAAGACAATCAGAGCACTTACTATTTTTAGTAAGGCGTTCCTGACACAGGCTATAAATAGAAAGTCAATCTTAGGCGCTAGCGCAGACAGGTAAGTTTACCAACGAGGATCACCGCATTCAAATTTCAACTCGAACGGAGCTAAGGAAGTCTCAAAATCAAGCAGCTGCTATAAATAGTAAGCCACTCCAAATCAAGCTATAAATAGCAGGTTAATATCAAGTCTTAGTACGAACAAGTCAAACAAGCAATGAGAACCCCTGGGTGCAAATTTCAAGACAAACAGAGTTGCAAAGAATGAAAAATCAGACACTTACTATTTTTAGCAGGTTGGCACTGGAGAAATTAAGGTTTCCTAAAGTCAAGGGCAGAACAGGACAGTCTGTTGGTTGGAAATTTTGTATTCTCGTGAAAGCGTACAAAATTGAGATTTCAACCACAGCACGTGAGTTTGAACTCTCCTAATTAAGGGAAGGCTCCCCCTTTAACTAAATAAAATTAATATGGGTAGGACAACAATCGTTCCTCTTGTTTCAGGAAAGATTACGTTCTTCTCTCTTCACAGAAAAGACACAGTAAATGTTACTATAACTTATTACAACAGCTATGCAATGAAATTAAGAGAGAGGAAATAAAGTTTCCTGAAAGTACAAAGACTTCCGTTATTTCCTCCGAGACGAGAAAACAATTCGATAAGCACAAAGTCTTGAAGAATGAAATCCTATCAACCTTTTTCAGAACGATTACTTTATGGAAATATACAAGATAAAACAGCTCAAAGACTGTAATTACAATGTATCTTTTAACTACTCTAAATGAGAAATACTTATGAGCACAAAGACTTATAATTCTTCTCTATTTCTAACACTAACTATGAATTCAATTCTCACATTTACAGCACAAAGTCTGCAAATATTTAAATCGAATCTCTTTTCAGCAATCTTCAACAATTCTCAAGTAATCACAATATAATAAAACAAGGATTCAGCTCAAAGTCTGAAATTCCAGCTTCTTGATATCACTTGAAAATTCACAATATTCCACTATAAAGCTCAAAGACATTATGAGTACAAAATTCTGCAGAGTTTTCTTGCTTGCTAAAAGGATAAATATTACAATAGACCCCTCAAGTATTTATAGGAGGAAGGTCTGGAGAAAAAGGTGGGAGGATCTCAACAAACTTGAGAAAATCTCTCAACCGATAACTAATTGCGATTGACTTATTCAAAATTACAATTCAAATTGTGATTTGTCTTGTAAGATTTTACATGTAATTATATTTTCGAAAATTGCAAGGAAAGAACACTTGCAATTGCGAAATTTGTATTTACACATATATTGTCGAAAGTAAAATTACATAAAACAATCTAAAACTTTAATCTGTTTCATTCCTATCTTTGAAAGATAAGAATTTGTTGATGATGGTCTTCAACTCATTTGGATCAGGACCCAACGTGTTCTTGGCCACTGCAACTGTCTTCAAAATTACATCAAAGTACCTGATAGTTGCTAGTCTATGCTCTTCATAACTAGTTTGCATTTTCTCAAGGATTGTTTGATGATTGATAAGCTTTTGAATTGAATCCATAGAAAACTGCTCTGATTCCATTTGTTGACGAAGATTGGCCGCCATGTCTGAAGTAACTGAATCAGCTTCAAGTAATTCATCTTCTTGATTCAAAACCGTACATGAAATCTTCTCAAAACTTGAAAGAATATCCTGCTGAACTTCATCATTCATTTCTAAAGTGGCCTGGATATCTTTGATAAGATCTTGAATGACCAATGATCTATTTGTCATAAGTTCTTCAAATTCTATGTACTTCTCTCTGTTTGGCAAGATTGAATTGCTGCATAGAATTTGTAACTTAACTTGATCTATCTCATGCCAGATTTTTAAATCCTTCTCAAGTGATTCCAAACTCTGCTTGAAGGCTTCCAAAGTTTGATTCAGCTTTATCTTTGCTATTCTGACATTCTTGAAAACTTGCAATATCTTCTCAATCATTGGAATGCTTTGCTCAATTAGTTGAGTTATCCATGAATCAATTGCTTTAGCCTTTTGCGCAATTCTTTCTAATTGTCTAACTGATTCATTTGGAGGAGCTGTAGATAGAGAATCAACTGCCTCTGATGATCCTGTAATCCTCTGAATGACTGAAACCAGCTGAGCATTGTCTTCTTTGAGCTTTTCCTTTTTAGCTAAGAGTTCATTATAGCTTTGTGTTAGAATTGTTACTGAACTCTGAGCATCCTGCATCATATTAGCATGAGTCTGCTTGCCCAATTCGACTCTTGTGAATCTGTAATCAGATACCTGCATTTCTTCATGTGGTTTATCAACTAAGGGCTCTGCAATCTCAGCGTATTTCATTCTATTGCTGTCAACAAAAACTTGTGAGACTGTTTTAGCTTTCTTTGCAATCACTGGTTTTGATTTCTTCAATTTTCGGAAATCAAAAATATCAGGAGACACTGCCTGTTTCTTTCTTTTGGGAGCAATTGAATTCAACCATGGAGGAAGATCCAAAGTTGTCACATCTGAAATGGCAACTGCAGTCTCCGTAGAAATAGCCTCAGTTTGTGATACAACAGAAATTCTCGAAGGTGCCTCGGTTTGTACAGCAACTATGTTTTGTGCAGAAGACAAATTACAACTAGGATTGGCCATGAAACAATCAAAGTTTGTTACAGACGTATCAATTTCTCGAAGAGTTGTTTCTGACATGGCTGAAAAGATTGGATTGATATCAAAAATACTCTTGAAGTTACTAGGCAAGTTCATCATGGGAGTATTCGTTACAGATGAAGACTGATGGCAAGTCTCTTGTGGTGGAATAGAAGGAACAAAAACGGTGGAAAAGGAATCAACATCACTGTCGATAAGGGACATAGGAGATATGACTGATTCTGGTATTGGAGCTTCAACGTGAGGAGTTATCTCACTTAGAATGGTAGAGGTCTCAAGAACCTCGCCTTCTTCTTGTTGATCTAATACCTGAATCTGCATTTCATTGACTTCTTTTCCTTTTGATATTTCCCTTTCCAACGGTTGTTCTAGAGCTCGGCTTACTTTCAGCTTGATCCTGGTACTTGAAGAGGAAGCTCCTTCCTTTGATTGTTCGCTGATTTCTGTTTTCAATCCTCTAGGACCAGCTGGGTCATCTTCAGCTCTAACTTTGATTTTGATAGTCTTGACACCTATTCTTTTGAGCCAAGAGTTGGTGTTCGCCAAGACTGATTGAAATCTATCAAAGATAGAGACGGGTTCCTTTTGAGACCATTGAATTGCAGGAATGGGAGCATTAGCAACTCCCTGTTCTTCATACTCAGGATCCAAAATCTGCTTATCATCAATTACTCCCTCTGGAATTAAAGTCAGATTTAGGTCAATAATTTGCTCCAAAGTTAGCCTGCAATAATCCATTTTGTATATATCCTTTTCTGTACGGAGGTCTGCCCAAATGTCTTCAATGCGGTGAACATGAGTAAAGGAGGCTCTTTTTATTTTATCCTTCATCCTTCTGTAATCAAAATCCACCCTAGCTTGGAATCTCTTCAATGTTATCTCCTGAAGTTCAGTTTCCATTGCTTTGGCTCTTGAAGAGGTTGTCAAAGAATACCTGCCAATTACCAATGGATTATGTGAAGAAATACCAATTCCAGACTTGTGTTGTATAGCTTGACGTGAATGAACTGCCATTAACTGCCTTCCCAGCTCCATCAGAATGATCTTATCAGTCGGATATCTTGGGAGCATATAAGGTTGGTCTTCAAAGCAGCCAACTCTCATATAGGTGAATGTTGGAAATTGAAGAAACAAGCAGCCATATTGATTTACCTTATTCCAAGCTGCCTCAGATATCCTGTTATTTACCAACTCTTTATCAAACAAACACATAAAATAACCGAAGAAGGCATCTTGAACCCTTCTATAATGTGCTCGACTTGGAATAAAAGTCAGCTGGTCATAATATTTCCATACAGGCACCAACGATCTGTCACCTTCAGGAGATAGGCCTGGAAAATGCCTTAAGGAAGCTGCTATGTAAACCAAATATGAATTCATATAGAAGGTCAAAGTGGTAGACACCTGTGCAAGCTGTTCACACAAACAATCACTGATTATTTCTCCCCAAAAAATTGGATGTTGTGCTTTTCTAACAACCACCATGAACTTATACATCCAGTTTTCAAACACATTAGAAACTTTCAACCCTGCAATTCTACTCAGAAGAGTGATCATATCATTTACTTCTTCTTTAAAATCAGACCGATACAACTTGGCATACGGGTCACACAAGGTCGTGATTTAAGAAGCCATTTAGAGTTGATGTGTTTAATACAATCACTCTTTTTCTGTTCAAAATGTCTGTGAGCACTCTTCAATGAAATCTCTGAATAAGTAGTTGCATCAAGTACTCTGAAAACTCTATTGATTGTTTCGGCATCAAGTCTGATAACTACGTTGCCATCATCATCCTTGATTGTTCGATTGTCTATCAAAGCGCGTAATATGCAAGGACTAATTCTGGTTCATGGCAGCAATGAAAAAAATGTAATGTCCCCTTTTCAAGCCCTGACATTTTCAGTGACGTTAGCCTTTCCTTGGGAACCCGGAGGCTTGTCTGAAGTTAAAATTAGGGTTTCCTATTTTGAGGAGGTCATTGCTCTGAGATGATAGTTTTAATGGCGGATTCCTTCTGGGTTTTCAGAGGGCTTCGCGTGATATGCTCGTCTCAAAGCATTCAGAGTACTTTTTGGAATTTACTATTTTTAGTAAATTCTATTTTTGGCAGTTTTCAGATGAGCTCAGGTTGGTTGACTTCCGGTTTCAGATTGATCAGTTGACTTCATCAGTATTGGCTTCAGGGCATTTTCAGAGAAATGAGTTAAGTCATTTAAATTAAAAAGTCACGTTAAAATGTTATATTTTAATGTTGACCCTTGGCTTAGGCTTAATGACTTAATGTTGTTTTAAAAAGGTGGTCATTGAGGGTGGCGCCCTCATTAAAAGAATATTTTAATATTCCCTAAGTCAAAGCAAGATTATGATAGGCGCATATTTCAAAGTTGAAAATTTAAATGAAATATCAAATCAAGAGCTTGAAGGCAAAAGTTCGCCCATCATTGAGGAAAGGGGATTTTGACCTAAAATCTGATTCTAGGGTTTCGTGAAGTCAAGCGAAGATTATAAAAAGGGAGTCTTGTGCATCATTTGGGTCATCTTGGAAAATACACCGTTATGCTGCCGGATTGATTCTGGATTGCTTCGAGGGATGAAGACCTCCTAGTATGGGCATCTCTTCTCGTTTGTAAGACAACGACTAGTGATGATTATTAGTCTAGTATTGTGTTATTGGAATTAGTGCATTGTAAGTTGCAAGTTAAGACTTTAGTTTTCTGTTTTCTGCATTTTAAGCCATATTCAAGATTGTAGGTTTGCACAGCAGATCAGCCTTTTCAATTGCAATTCAAAAAAGACTAAAAATTTGGTTATGGGTATTGTCTCTTTCCCTCCATATTAGATAGGCGCCAATGTTTGCCAATTTTCAGAATTTATAGTGCAGATTCTGATTTTTAAGAGAAAGTCGCCTCTCTCAGCAGAGCCGTACCCTCTCAGTTGTCTTGGGGTTCGTGCAAATAAATAAAGTCTGCATTTTGATCTGGTTTTGTATGTCTAGTTTGATCGCCACCTTCATCCTTGGGTTTTGCATTTAGTGTGAGGTTAATTCAGTGTGTTTGGAAAGAGTTCTGAGCATTTCGAGATATATCTGTGTTGCTGGTTATTCAATGAAAGTGCAGGATCTGATTACACAGTTTGAAGAAAGCAGCCAAGTCTACATTGAACGGTGAAGAGAACTCTACAATAGCGTGGTGGAGAATTCCTTGGAAATTGGCCAAGCTAGGAACGAGGTTGGATCTGTTTAACAACCTCTTCATTTGAGTTTCTTTTATCAGCAAAAAGGATTCTTTACTATTGTTGCAAAACACTCATATATATATTGAATTGTATTGATAGCAAGTTATCCTCTTTAAAATTGTACGCTGACAGTAGTACTGACAGCCCTCTAGATTCTTGCTTATCCACTTTGTAATAGTTGTTACTCTCGGCATTTGATATTGTGTCTAATTTAACTCCGCCCTATGGTAGCTACTCTCCATTCTGGATGAGCAAGCACATTCTGGGTGTTGAGTAGTTCTCAGCTTCAGCATTTCTTTTCAAGCTTTTCTTTCTGTAATTATTCCGTCATATGGTTGCCCCTCACTCCGCATTGGATTGAGTAGCACATACTTGACGTTGAGTTCCTTTCTGCAATTAGAATAGAAGATCCCCTGACCAATGCTCACCATCATCGGTGCCATTCTGGTTAGAGTTGCTTTCTTGCACGTTTTGGTTTTCTCATCTAACCTTAACGGGTGCACTGCTTTGTAATGTTGTTAATGGTAAATTGAAAAAACGAAAAAATTTGGCTCGGTATATTTCAGTGGTATCAGAGCCACGTATCCTGCCATCCTGTGAAATCAGCTTTCTATGAGTGACAGAGAACAGAGGTATTTGGCAAGAGTATACAAGAGAGGTACAGTTCAGACACAGTTGCATCAAGCCCCAGAAGGTCACACAGCTTCCGAGGTTTTGAGGGCTAATTGGGAGCCTTCACAAGAAACAGAAATGGGGGATAATGAAAGGAAGTTCTGGCAACAGAGGTGACAGTGGGAAGGGTATAGACAATTCAGCCAATTTGGGTCAAGGACTCGATAAGAAGATGGATGCCATGATGGATATGTTTTCTCTCCTGTTGGGGAGATTGGGTCCCAATATTCCACAACACAACACAGGGCATACCGGGGAGCACAGTGCTTCCAACCCGCACAATGGTCATGTTGCCCAACCTGCAGTGAGCAACACTTACATTTCTGCTAGACCATTCAAACCCACGTTTTTGACACCAGCAATCCCACAGCCTGACCCCGAAGAAAATGTTTCATCCTTGGAGAGGGTGAGGATAGGCCGTACAGAGTATGACACCCTTCCTGATGAAGTAAAACTTGACATGTCCTTCAATGATTACATGGAGTATAGAAGGAAGGATAGAGGCCAAGGGAGAAACTATGATCAAAGAAGAACCCCAGCACAAGGAGATTGGAATCAAGCTCTCAACAAGGTTACGCTTGCCCATTTTGATGGAAGCGATAATAATTCTGCTCGAGCCTGGTTACAAAAACTAGACAACTATTTGGCACTTAGGCCAATGGCTGAAGAAGAAGCGATTAGATTCGCTACGCTACACCTAGATGGGGTGGCGCATGAATGGTGGTACCATGGCCTAGTCACCTTAGGTCATGGGTCTATCACTAGCTACGATGAGTTCACCAATACACTCATTGAGAGGTTTGAGAAGAAGGATCCAGAAGTGCATTTTAGGGAATTGGCACAGTTGAGACAATATGGCGCTGTGGATGCCTACATAGCTGAGTTTCAAAGACTTTTAGTTATGGTCACTGGAATCACAGAGAGAAGATTAGTAATCCTATTCACTGAAGGAATGATGGAGCCAATCAAGGGTTGGATCAAAGCTTTTGATCCACCGTCCCTACAAGAAGCAATGAAAAAAGCTAGAAACATGGAGTGGGCTGCTCCCAAAGCAAAGTTCCATTCTAAACCAGCTTTTCACAAAGGGGATAGAGGGAAAAAGTTTCATCAGAAGCCTCACCATAAGGAGTTTAAACCTCAGAAACCTCCTGGCTCAAGATTGGATCCAGAGACTATCAATGAACTCCGTAGGAAAGGTTTATGTTTCCGTTGTTGGGAAAAATGGTCACAAGATCATGTGTGCCCAAAGGGTGCTAAAATTCATCAAATTGAGTTCTATACAGCTGATGAAAGCAATTCTGATTTTTCTGATCAGCAAGCTGATTTTGAGGACAGCGATGAAGAAAATACCCCAGAAGAGTCTGAAGGTGAAAAAGAAATTGGTGGTACATTAGCTCAACTTTCGAGCTTCCAAAAGAATGAGTCCTTTAAAGTTCGGGGAATGATCAAAGGGCAACGTATCGTTGCTTTAATTGACACTGGTGCAACACATAACTTCATAGATGAAGTTGTGGTGGCAAAGAAAGGATTGCAAACAGAAGACTTTGAAGGGTTTAGAGTTATGGTTGCGGATGGGTTTCACATCTCATGCACCAAGAGGATTCCGAACATGTCAATGCAATTGGGCAATTACGAAGTCAAGGATGACTTCTATGTGGTCAATATTGGAGATACGGATGCTGTCCTTGGCATTCAATGGCTGCGATCTCTTGGAGAGATCTCTCTAAATCTGCAAACTATGGAGTTGAAGTTTCAATCCGATGGGAAGAAGGTGGTGTTGAGAGGAATGTCAAATGGTGGCCCTCGGATTGTATCATTCAAGAGGATGGCGAAGTTGATACGTCATGATCAAGTGGAATGGGCTGCTGAGTGCATGATTCTTCCAGCGAGTCCAGCTGAAACTAAAGTAGAGCATCCTCCTGATATCCAATCTTTACTCACCAAAAAGAGTAAAGTGTTTGCTGATTTACCTCCTGGACCTCCTCCTGATCGAGGTTCAGAACACATCATAGAGCTCAAGGAAGGAGCTAAACCGGTGATCACAACTCCATACCGATATCCAAAGAGGCAAAAGGATGAGATCGAGAAGAATATCCGAGAACTCTTGGAGATGGGTTTCATACGACCAAGCAAGAGCCCCTTTGCTTCTGCAGTGGTTCTTGTAAAGAAGAAGGATGGTACCATGCGCATGTGTGTGGACTATCGTGCTTTGAACCAAAGCACTATCAAGAATAGATACCCCATTCCCAGAATAGATGAGCTCATTGATGAGCTACATGGGGCTAAGTTCTTCTCAAAGATTGATCTAAGATCGGGTTACCATCAGATAAGGATGAGGGGATCAGATGTGGAAAAGACAGCTTTCAGGTGTCACTATGGCCACCTCAAATTCTTAGTCATGCCTTTTGGTTTGACTAATGCACCGGCCACCTTTCAGTCTTGCATGAACCGTGTGTTTCAAAATCACTTAAGACGGTTTGTATTGATTTTTTTTTATGATATTCTGATTTACAGCAAGACTTGGGGAGATCATCTCAAGCACTTGGAGGAAGTGCTTAGTATTATGGAGTCTGAGAGTCTGTTTGCTAAAGCTTCCAAATGTGAATTTGGAATGGAGGAATTATTATACCTTGGCCACATAATCAGTGCTGAGGGAGTAAAGGTGGATCCGGAGAAGATCAAAGCAGTGGTTGATTGGCCACCACCAGAAAGTTTGACTCAGTTGAAAGGCTTTTTGGGCCTTTGTGGTTTCTATCGGAGGTTTGTTAAGGGGTATTCTCAGAATGCGGCTCCCCTTACTGATCTCACCAAAAAGGGAGCCTTTGTTTGGTCAGAAAAGGCTCAAGTTGTTTTTGACAAATTTAAGAAGATCATGAGCTCGTGCCCAGTTTTGGCTATCCCTGATTTCTCCAAGCCATTCGAGCTGCAGTGTGATGCATCGGGTGAAGGAGTTGGTGCTGTCCTGATGCAAGACAAACACCCTATTGTGTTTGAAAGCCGAAAATTAAGGGGTGTGGAAAGGTCATATTCAATTTATGACAAAGAAATGCTTGCCATTATGCATGCATTAGCCAAGTTCCGACAGTACTTGGTGGGGAATAAGTTCGTGGTTAAAACAGACCACAATAGCCTCAAGCATTTTATGCACCAGAAGGATTTAAATGAGAGGCAACAGAAATGGGTGAGTAAGCTTCAAGCTTACGACTTTGACATTGAATATGTCAAAGGGAAAAATAATGTCGTGGCCGATGCTCTCTCCAGAAGGCCTCATCTTAGCTCATTGTGTGAGCTTACTGCAGATTGGAGAGACATGTTGCTTGCTGATTATGCAAAAAATCAGTTTGCAACCAGCATTCTGGAAGGTACTTTCCATGATGAAAAGTACCAGGTGGTTGAGGGTTTGATTCAGTATAAGGGTAGAATCTTTCTGGTGGCTGATTCTAAGCTCAGGAAGAAGATTCTTTTGAATTTTCATGACATTCCAGTTGCTGGTCACCAAGGGTTTTTCAAGACCTATAGGCAGATCCGAGAAAGGTTTTCTTGGAAAGGTTTGAAGAGGGAGGTTCAACGTTACATTCAGGAATGTCCTGTTTGTCAAGCAAATAAAAATGAGCACACATTGCCAGCCGGTTTGCTGCAACCACTT
Organism: Sequoia sempervirens; assembly: GCA_007258455.2. Classification (NCBI taxonomy): domain Eukaryota; kingdom Viridiplantae; phylum Streptophyta; class Pinopsida; order Cupressales; family Cupressaceae; genus Sequoia; species Sequoia sempervirens. The sequence continues at coordinate 50,511 of VDFB02372919.1, read as the reverse complement.
CCAATTCCCAATCAAAAATGGGAAAGCATTTCAATGGATTTCATCACTGGGTTGCCCAAGGCTCAAGGGAAGGATTGCATTTACGTGGTAGTTGACAGATTAACCAAGTTTGCTCATTTCTTTGCCATTACCAGCACTTTTTCTGCAGCCCAAGTTGCAGATTTGTTTTTTCGAGAAGTGTTTAGGCTCCATGGGTTGCCAAAGAATATTGTAAGTGATAGGGACAGCAAGTTCCTAAGTACCTTCTGGCAGGAAGTTTTCAGAATGAGTGGTACTGTGCTCACTCCAAGCACAAGTTATCACCCTCAAACTGATGGGCAAACAGAAGTGGTGAACAAGTGGTTGGAAGGCTACTTGAGAAATTATGTGTCCGAACAGCAGAAAGCTTGGGTTAAGTGGCTGCATATAGGCGAGTACTGCTACAACTCTACCTTCCATATGTCAATCAAAATGTCTCCTTTCTTGGCACTTTATGGATATGAAGCACCCAGCTTTGCAGATTTGGTGTTTGGTGACAACAAAGCACCATTAGCCAAGGATTTGTTGCAGCATAGTCAGGACATAATGAGATCCTTGAAGGATAACTTGCAGATTGCACAAAATCAGCAGAAGTTGTATGCTGATCAGAAGCGTGTTGAGCGTTCTTTTGAGATTGGGGATATGGTCTATCTCCGTTTACAACCTTATAGACAGTCAACTCTCAAGAAGAGTGGAGCTGAGAAGCTCAAACCTCACTTCTATGGGCCGTTTAGGGTCATCAGAAAGGTTGGGGCTGTTGCTTATGAATTAGAGCTACCTTCAGATAGCAGAGTGCATAACGTCTTCCACGTGTCTCGCCTCAAGAAGGCACTTGGACACAATGTAGTTGCTTCTTCACAGTTGCCACCGTTGGATGAAGAAGGACAGTTGGTTCTAATTCCCGAGGAGATACTTGATGTCAGAGAACGTTCCTTGAGGAATAGAACTATCAGAGAATGTTTGGTAAGATGGAGAAACCTGCCTATGGAGGATGCAACTTGGGAAAGTGATGAGATATTGCAGCATCCTAGTTTGCGATTGCTTGAAGACAAGCAATCTTGGGGAGGGCGGACTGTAATGTCCCCTTTTCAAGCCTGACATTTTCAGTGACCGTTAGCCTTTCCTTGGGAACCCGGAGGCTTGTCGGAAGTTAAAATTAGGGTTTCCTATTTTTGAGGAGGTCATTGCTCGGAGACGATAGTTTTAATGGCGGATTCCTTCTGGGTTTTCAGAGGGCTTCGCAGTGATATGCTCGTCTCAGCATTCAGAGTACTTTTTGGAATTTACTATTTTTAGTAAATTCTATTTTTGGCAGTTTTCAGATGAGCTCGGGTTGGTTGACTTCCGGTTTCAGATTGATCAGTTGACTTCATCAGTATTGGCTTCAGGGCATTTTCAGAGAAATGAGTTAAGTCATTTAAATTAAAAAGTCACGTTAAAATGTTATATTTTAATGTTGACCCTTGGCTTAGGCTTAATGACTTAATGTTGTTTTAAAAAGGTGGTCATTGAGGGTGGCACCCTCATTAAAAGAATATTTTAATATTCCCTAAGTCAAAGCAAGATTATGATAGGCGCATATTTCAAAGTTGAAAATTTAAATGAAATATCAAATCAAGAGCTTGAAGGCAAAAGTTCGCCCATCATTGAGGAAAGGGGATTTTGACCTAAAATCTGATTCTAGGGTTTCGTGAAGTCAAGCGAAGATTATAAAAAGGGAGTCTTGTGCATCATTTGGGTCATCTTGGAAAATACACCGTTATGCTGCCGGATTGATTCTGGATTGCTTCGAGGGATGAGGACCTCCTAGTATGGGCATCTCTTCTCGTTTGTAAGACAACGACTAGTGATGATTATTAGTCTAGTATTGTGTTATTGGAATTAGTGCATTGTAAGTTGCAAGTTAAGACTTTAGTTTTCTGTTTTCTGCATTTTAAGCCATATTCAAGATTGTAGGTTTGCACAGTAGATCAGCCTTTTCAATTGTAATTCAAAAAAGACTAAAAATTTGGTTATGGGTATTGTCTCTTTCCCTCCATATTAGATAGGCGCCAATGTTTGCCAATTTTCAGAATTTATAGTGCAGATTCTGATTTTTAAGAGAAAGTCGCCTCTCTCAGCAGAGCCGTACCATCTCAGTTGTCTTGGGGTTCGTGCAAATAAATAAAGTCTTCATTTTGATCTGGTTTTGTATGTCTAGTTTGATCGCCACCTTCATCCTTGGGTTTTGCATTTAGTGTGAGGTTAATTCAGTGTGTTTGGAAAGAGTTCTGAGCATTTCGAGATATATCTGTGTTGCTGGTTATTCAATGAAAGTGCAGGATCTGATTACACAGTTTGAAGAAAGCAGCCAAGTCTACATTGAACGGTGAAGAGAACTCTACAATAGCGTGGTGGAGAATTCCTTGGAAATTGGCCAAGCTAGGAACGAGGTTGGATCTGTTTAACAACCTCTTCATTTGAGTTTCTTTTATCAGCAAAATGGATTCTTTACTATTGTTGCAAAACACTCATATATATATTGAATTGTATTGATAGCAAGTTATCCTCTTTAAAATTGTACGCTGACAGTAGTACTGACAGCCCTCTAGATTCTTGCTTATCCACTTTGTAATAGTTGTTACTCTCGGCATTTGATATTGTGTCTAATTTAACTCCGCCCTATGGTAGCTACTCTCCATTCTGGATGAGCAAGCACATTCTGGGTGTTGAGTAGTTCTCAACTTCAGCATTTCTTTTCAAGCTTTGCTTTCTGTAATTACTCCGTCATATGGTCGCCCCTCACTCCGCATTGGATTGGGTAGCACATACTTGACGTTGAGTTCCTTTCTGCAATTAGAATAGAAGATCCCCTGACCAATGCTCACCATCATCGGTGCCATTCTGGTTAGAGTTGCTTTCTTGCACGTTTTGGTTTTCTCATCTAACCTTAACGGGTGCACTGCTTTGTAATGTTGTTAATGGTAAATTGAAAAAACGAAAAAATTTGGCTCGGTATATTTCAAAGAAGCCACCAGATGAATATGACTTCTCAGCAACTTTTGCATATCAGAAGACGTAGATTTCTCAGCTCTTTCAAGAAATTCGGACATATCAATGTGCCCTATTTTTGTGTCTTTGATCTCGTCGATATTTGAAACGACGTGAGATGGAGAAATCTCATTCTGATATTTATCAAACTTATATTTCATCTTCTTGCCTGCTGGAGAAGTTGGCTCGTCTGTCATTGAACAGGAATCTGCAAGACTACGGTGAAAACCCCATAAGGTCAGAACATCATCAGCATCAACGTGAGAGGACATGGCGAAACTCAAACCCTAGAACAATGAAATGGACTTTGGAAGAAAGATGGAAGACAAATGAAGATGAAATCGAAATGAATGGAATGGTGGCAGTCAAAAACAACATGTCTCTTTGAAACAGCAAGACAAAAGAGATCTTTGGTTTGGATTTGGAATTTCGTCTAAAAAGGTCAACTTTTGTGCTTTTTAAGGCAATTCGGGTTTTTGAGAAACTTAAGCAATTTCGGAACTTTTTGACACTTTAGCAATTTCTGCTTTTTGCAATTTCGGGATTTTGAAGAGCTTTGACAATTTTCACAAAGGCAATCGGGATTTTTCAGAAGTTTAACAATTTTTCAACCTTGCAATTTTAAAAATTGTTATTTCAGCTGCGAATCCCGAAATTGTATTTTGGGGCTAAAAATCCGAAATGACAGACAAAGTGAATTTTTTATTTTGGAAAATGATAATGGATATTTTGAGGTGAATGGATGAAAATGGTAGAAACGAATATGGTATATGGAAGTTTATTGCTGGAAATGGATGAAAAATACGTTTTCATCATGAGGCAGCATTTTTAAAAATGAAAAATGCATTATGTAGGAGGTATATGAAATGAGATGAAAAGCAAAATTCAGTGAAATGGAGGAGAGGGCGTGTGAGATGAAGGACATATGGTAATGGAACGAATTTGAAACAATATTGCTTGAAACAGCAAAATAATGAAAAACTCGTTTTGGTAATAAAAGGCGAATTTAGATGGAATATATGTGTTATGCATAGGATTCATGACGAAAACATGGAGTATATGTAAGGCAAATGAAATAGCAAATGAGATGAAGGGAAATGGAGGAGATATGATACAAATGCGCATTATAAAAACGCGTTTTTATGTGAAGGCGGACTTTTCAGATAAAGAAACGCATTTAAGATAATGAAAACCAATAAGACAAACGCGTTTTGATGAAACTAACAAAAATACCAACAAATATACAAAAATAACCATGATAAAAGCGAAAAATAGAAGGAAAAACGCGTAAAAATAAAAAACGCGTTTTGTAACAGTCATAAAAATGTAAAACGTATATACAGAAGACAATGACGTTTATAACAAAGCCTGAAATAACAGCAAAATGCTAAAAGCAAGATGAAGAAAGGCGTAGCATACCTGAAAAAGAGTTTGAACTGCAAACAATGAAGAAATAAACCCTAGGCGCGTTGAAAAGAAGACAGAAATCCGGCTATTTACTGGTAAAAGTCCGAATTTGAAGCATTAAGGTCGACCAAATGTCCATAAAATGGGGAAGTAAATGCAAAGAAGAATTCAACCAGCTCGAATCTGAGAAAAATCGGACTTTTCAGAAGCTCTTACAATGCAAAATGTCATCAAAAACATGAATCGGGTTTTTTTTGAAACTTTACATGCTTTTTTTAACAAAATCGGGTTTTTTGAGCCAAATAACAATTTTGCCTTAAGCAAATTCGCACTTTTTAGATGACTTGACAATTTTCATTTTGACAAAAATGAACACTTATGAAAAATTCGAACTTTTCAAGTCATTAAAGCAAAATCGGGTTTTTGAGACATTTTAGCAATTTTGCTTTTTGTCAAAATATAAAAACTTAACAAATTCGGGGTTTTTTGAGCACTTAAGCAATTTCGGGTTTTTAAGAAACTTTAGCAATTTTGCTTTGGAGTCTAAATTTCCCTATTTGCTGAGTTGCTCTGAAAACCCGAAATTGATGAAAAAGACACCAAAAACAACTCAGAAATTGACGAAAACGGAAACGTAAAGGGGAAAAAGAGTAGCCCAAAGGTTAATCAAACTAAAACAGAGATTTTCCACCCTTTGCACCTCGTAATGCGTGCCTTGGAGAAGAAAAATCTAAAGTTTTATGAAAATTTTGATTGGTAACCCAAATTTTTAAACGAGTTAAAAATTTAGGATAACACAGTCGTGAAAAAGCAGCATCCAGCCACGGTCATTACACTTCAAACACTTAGTACTCCAAATTTGAAGACATTCTGAGCAATTACTATTTTTAGCAGGTTGTTAAAAATAGTAGGTGCAGACAGGCACCAGGCCCCAACAACACGATCACACCACGAAGTTCAAAACAAGGCGAAAATCAAGCTTTTTCGAGTCAAAGTCAATTCAAAGCACGAAATCCGAGGAACTTTCTAAAAATAGAAAGTTAAGGCAAATTAGGGTTAGCAAGGGATAATCACCCTAAATTTAGAAAAGGACACGAGGCACATCAAATTTGATAATTTTCCAAGTCCGGCACCAAAATTTGTTTTAAAAGGCAAGAGACAGGTGGAAATTCCACCAAGGCAAAAAATGAAGACTCACAGGTCAAACTTAAGGTTGACCCGTCCATAGGCGCCTAGGAGCTTGAAGAATAAAATCCTATCAAAAATAAAAGCTCACATGGTGAAATGTGCCCTTGAAGAAGAAGCATCAAAATTTCTCTAAGGCACCCAAAGTGGAAGTAGCGCCTTCAAAATGCACCTTGAGAAGACAAGATGAGCCTAAAATATTCTAAGGCATGAAAATTGAAAGCTTCATAGGTCAAATGCGCCCCCATCTAAAAGCTTGCCCTCCAAAATGCGCCTAACTTGAAGAAGGAATTAGAAAAGTTTCTAAGGCGCTTAAAATTTGAAGCTCAAGCCTCCAAATGCGCCGACCAAGTTGAAAGGAGAACTTAAAATATTCTAAGGTGTGAAATTGAAAGTTGCCTATGTGATTTGCGCCTAGCAAGGAAAGGCGATTAAAAGTGTTAAGTGCCCAAACTAAAAGCTCCCCAGGCTATTTGCGCCTTTGAGCTTTAAGGATAAGAATTTGTCTAAGTCTCCAAACTTGAAGCATGATCCTTGATTTGCGCCCTAGCTTGTGAAAATTCTCTAAGTGTCGAAATTGGAAGCTCCATGGGTCAAATGCGCCCCACTTTAAAAAATTAAAAGCTCCATGGTTGATTTGCACCCTTGAGGAGAAAGTTGAGTGTTTTAAAATTTTAAATTGGAAGGAGACCCCTCCATATGCGCCCAAGTTGAGAGATGATGGCATGAAAGTTTCTAAGGCATAGGAATTAAAACCACACACATCCAAATGCACCCTCAAGTGAAAATCCACCCTCTTGTTTGCGCTCAAGGTCATGAGGGTAAGTTAATAAATTTGATTAAGGAAAAAAGCGAAATTAGAAGTAAGCACCCTTGTTTGTGCCTTGAAGAGAAGATGGAGGAGTTAAAAAAAATTCTAAGTGTGGAAACTTGAAGGAGACTACCTTATATGCGCCCAGGGTGAAATTTCATCAAGTGTTCAAATTGGAACTTCACACATGGATTTGCGCCCAACATGGAGAGCACTCAAAAAACGCATAAGGCGTAGAAAATGAAAATACAAAGGCCTAAATGCGCCCTTGGAAAGGATGACTTCAAAATTTGACTAGGGCAAGAATTTAAAGCTCAATGGCTTATATGTGCCCAAGGTAAAGAAATTTGCTGTATAATATGCGCCTGGATTTAGAGAAGCTCATATGCGCCCAAAGCTTTGAAACATTTGTAAGGCAACGACTTTTGAAGTTTGACCCAATAAGTGCGCTCATCAAGGAGGAGGCGCTCAAGATTTTCCAAGAGTCAAAGTGGAAGTAGTGGCCATCATATGCGCCCTAGATTGGAAGAATAATTTTTTTTAAAACCTCTTTAAGTGTTTCAACGAATTAAAGGATGCACTTTGTGACATGCGCCTAAGCTATAAGATGGTACAAATGCGCTCCACTTGACAAATGAAATTGGAATGTTTCTAAGATGCGTGATGTAAACTTGAAGCTCCAAATCCTATATGCGCCTTGCTTTGAGAATTTAACTTGATAAAATTTCTAAGTGGCTAGAAAGGGGTGTCAATATATATTAATTTAAATGTTCCCCCCCTTTTTATGATGGTGACTTTTTATAAAATTTGAAGGTGTTTAATTTTTTTCCAAAGATTGAAGCTTCAAAAATTAAAAGGCGTTGGAAGAAATTAAAATTTCTCTAGGCAATTAAATTTGAAATTTGCCTAAGATAGAGAAATTAAAATTTAATTTAATTATTTTCCAAAGTATTAAAAGTTCCCCTTTAATTTAGACCCATGAAATTTTAAGAAGTTGGAAGATTTTAATTGCGGGGAATTTGTTTTGGATTTGTTATGGACGGAAAATAAATTGTGCCTAGCCATTTTAAAGTGCTGACATTAATTTTTCACGGACGCTGGTGAAATAAATTTATATTTTAAATATGCCATTTTAAAACAATGAGATAATTTTAACCAAAGTAAAATGATTTTTTTCGAAATCACTGGAGGTAACTGGCAGTCGGGAGAGAAAGTTCAAATTTAAAATGAGGAAAGAATCTCCCGGAATAGCAAATTGCTATGACGACTGTAAGACGACTAGAATATTCTCTTTTAAATTTGGAAAACTGCTAAGTCATTAATGGCATTTGCTAAAATAAGCACCAACTTTCAATTATAAAAACCTCGAGGATTTTCATTTCTACTCACAAAATTCGAAGCTGAGATTTGTGCTGAAGAGTTGAGAGTGATTGTTGAGCTGTGAGTAAATTCAAAGTTGAGAGTTGCTGAAAGTGAGAGGAGGTGTTGAGTTCGATTTTTTTTCAAAAAGTTTGAATTTCTTGAGATTTGGAGTTGCTAAAGAAGTTGACATTGCCAGAGTTGATCTATTTCTTTGAAGTCGAAATTGTTGCAAAGTTGTTGAGACTAAGCTATCAAGGTTGAGAATTTTATTTCTCCAAGTTGCTGAAGGTAATTATTTAAAGTTGCTGAGATTTAATATTTTCAAAGTTGTTGAAACTTGAAGTGTTTTTCGAAGTTGAGAATTGCTGAAGGCTGAAATCGTTTAATTATTTCTCTGAATGCTGGAAGTCGAAATTGCTTGAGCTTGAGTTGCTAAATGTTTAGAATCAAATCAAAAGTAGAGACTGTTGAAACTTTCGAAGTTGCTGATTTATAACTTTCAAAGTGCTGATTTGAAATTATTGAAACTTGCTGATTTATAACTTTCGAAGTTGCTGATTTATAACTTTCGAAGTTGCTGATTTAAAATAGTTGAAAGTTGCCTAAACTTGAAGCATCTTCAAAAGTTGGGATTGTTGGAGTTAATTTCTTCCGAAGAGCTGAAAATTCTTTTGGCTGCAAAATTGTTGAAGTTCGGAATTTTATGTTTCGGAGTTTAAAGTTATTGAGGTTTGAAGTCGGAGTTTACTGCTGAAGCTATTAATTTATATTTATTTTTGCAGCCAACTCTATTCGCCAGCCATCTCTCTTAGTTTTTATTTTAAAAGTTTGAAGTGTAATGTTTGCTTCTCGTTTTGCAGATGGCTGAAGGACGAAAAGCTAATGTTGCCGGAACAAGCTAAGCTAGAGCTAAGGCTGGGAATAATGAAGCTAAGGCAGGCGATCATCAAGAGCTTGAAGAAATCTTTCATTCCGGAGTCTAAGATCGTGTCAAAGTTCAGGAATGTGACTGATACCAACCTTGGGTCTTTCAACCTCGAGGCCTTCATGCAAAGGATATATGGGCAAGGTGGCAATCCTCCGACAGAAGTGTCACGAAACATTTTGAGGAGCGGTTTATATGCGGCAGCTGGGTTCCAACTAGCAATTCGATGTCCAGAGCTGATTATGGAGTGCGCAAACTTTTACAATTCAGATCATTGGATGATTGTTTCTCCGGATGGCACGTTGTTGGCCAACCTTGAACCTGATGCAATTGGCGAGGCATTCAGGATTCTGCCCATGGATAAGATGTTATACAAGTCCAAGGCAAAAGCTGATAAGATGTATGCCACATCTTTCAAGAAATGCATGAAGAGAATCAACACCACCTGGATGAGAAAGCCAAAACCTCCTGCTGCTAGGTTGCCAAAGCAAATAATTTCAGAGGAGTTGAAGTAGGAATACTGTGATATGATCATGTTGCTCAGTCGAGTTAACGACAGCCCACAGTCATATGTGTTCGAACCATGGATGTTCTTTTACATCAGAGTGGTGCTCGAAGGGAAGGTGGCAGTAAATTGGGCTCAGATGATCAACAACATTGATGAGCAGTTTCGGAATCTAATGAGAACAAAAACATTCTACATGAGTTCGTATGTCATCTACATGCTTGCTCGAATGAAAAAATACAGGGGGTTGGCATACCAAGAGCTGATTGGGTGCGGTTTTAATTAGTTCAAGATTCATGAATCTTGTAGGCAGTTGCATCTCACACACACCACTGACTTCAAGAGGGTGAATGACACCTTCACCATGTACATCACTAGGATCCTTCAACAGAGATTGCAACAGAGGATATCTGAAGAGGCGCAAATGTTGATAGAGGAGTATGGGTTTTGGTTCATCCAATTCCCAAAGTTTACTTATTTGAAGCTACCGGGGTACAATTCATACGTCTACTGACTACCGAGGTACCCCACGAATAGAATGATAATGCTTGAATTGTCTAGGCAACTGGTGGCCTACGACAAAATTATAAGAAGGAAGAAGGGAGGTTTACACTTTCCCATTGTTTTGGGAAATTCGCTCGAGGAGTGCCCTTCCTTGCAAGCAACCAAGGAGGCGGAAGATGAGTTGCGGTTCTATCAGTTAACTCTACATACCAGCCAGCAGGATTTTGATCCTCGAGGAAAGATTGGAACAGTGTAGGGTGAGGAGTACAGGCACAAGGCTCACTTGGAAGATTTTTGGGCAAATGCTAGAGATGAAGCTGAAATTAGAAAAAGAATGTTCTCCAGGTTGCCTCTTAAATTAATCAGAGAATGTGAGGTGGTCCCAGTGCCGAATCAAGTTAAAGAGGATACCAGGCTTATTCACCCAGATTATGAATCGATAAAGAACACGTCGATCCCACCACCAGATTGGGCTGAGCCGGAGATTACAGACTTAGAGATTTTGTCTATTCCCGTCTTGACTTTTACAAGGACTTGGGTAGAGGAGCACGTTCGCAGATTAAGAAGAAGATCAGTTGCCCTCTCATACAACCTCATGGGTGATAGGCCACCGGTGTTGGCAAAAAGGAAGAAACAAATTGCCTAGGCTGTGGAGCCACCACAGCAGGAAGAACCTATTCAGCCGAAACCTCAGGGATCGGAGGATACAACATCTACTCAGTTGGTGACCCATTCCTCCAGCGTGCGCGAAGTCTCACTGTTTGCGGATCAGAAGGTTCAAATGAATGAAGCACCAGAGGTTGGAGAAGTTAACCAACCAATGCCAAGAGAGTTGGACAGTCAGAGCGCTAATGTTCCTGAAGATGCCAATCAGCCAGATGAAAGGGAAGAGACAGAAACAGATACCCACTTTGATTATGCGCTTGAGTCAGCTTTTGAAGAGGAAGACGTCATAGAGTCAAGGGTTGGAGCTCATGAGGAGAATAATCAACATATGGAAATAGAGGAACCTCAACAAAATACTGCTTGGGAGGAGGTTCGTGAAGTGGAGGCAACTGAAGAGCAGCCCCTTATCGTTTACGATACTCAGCGTAATTGGCTCTCACATGCAATAAAGAGAGATCAAGGCGATGATGCTGACCTAGCAATTGAAATGGAGGAGCTTCTAAATAGAACAAGTAAGTTTCCTAAAAGGAAGAAAGCAAGGAAGTATTCGAAAATGGAGACTAATGAGGCCGGTTCGTGCACCCTCCATATTGCCGTTCCAAGGGAGGATCATGATTTAAGTGACGCAATGCCAGAGAATTACACCGTCACCACAATTGATTTGGGATGTCCTTCTGGAGTGCAAGTGGTTGAGGAAACTGAAAGTTCATTCCAAGCGTTGAAGGATAGGCTGGTGAAAAAAGAGGGAAAGTATAAGAATTTAAAGAAGGAGCACAAGGCATTGGTCGGATATGTGCAACATCTAGCCGTCGAGTTACTCAAGAGAACCTAGTGGTAGAGCTTCCGCCTGAGTTGCCATGAGAATCAATTAGTGGGCTTGAGGAAATGAAGAGAGCTATACGAGAGGGAGATAAATGGATAAGCGACGTTCGCACTGAGGCAGAAAAATTTATAGCCGATCTTGTCTCCTCTTTCCAGAGTGCATCTGGTATCCTTTCACGCTTGGATGGTGTCGAGCAAACTTGGGGTGACACCCATATTTTCCAGGACAAGCCCATTCCTCACCTTGCTGTTCTGATGCGTATGCCCACACAAACTTTGATAAATGGAGCGATTCAGGCTGGGGATAGGCATGATTTTCTTGTGTGGCATTCGGCTGCATTCAATGGGAAGGGCTTCTTTGACATGGCAGCTACAGAGTCTTCCAAAATCAAGAAGGCGATGAGAAATATTCATGAGGGCATCCTCAACACATTGGATGCATTGTTCGCCAAGAGGCTAGCTCCCAAGGAAGTAGAGGTGGATGGATTGAAGGCAAGGTTGCAACCTTTCTTCTTCAAGATGCAAATGTTCTCTCAACTTGACTATGAGAACATCTCTACGTTCTCAGCAATTATTCAAAGCACACAGGACTCTATTGAGACTTGGAGAAAGTCTTGTGATCGGTGGGAGCAGATGGTGGGTATCCTTGAATATCAGCTAAATCTTACTCCGGCAATTTCTGAGGAGGAAATTGATGAGGTGTTGGCCTGGTTCATAGCTTACGCAGTTAGAGAAAAGAGCAATGGGAACAAGGTCATGGACGAGAATCTTCTAGAAGGGTAGTGGGCATTAATTGCCCATAGTGGTCAAGGAGGAATCTGCTATTTTTGGGTTCATTTATGACGCCACTCCTCCACCTTCTAGCAGTTTTTAGGGTTAATCTTGTCTAGGGCTGAGGTGGCTCGATCTGAGCCCTCCATTGTAATTTGATCTGGACCATCTGTTGAGATTGGCCAGCTATATAAAGAGGAGTCCCCTCATTTGTACACTAGTAGTTAGCAATCAGTTGATATCAGAGCAGAATAGAAAGTAGACATTTTAGGAGTTAGAATAGTTTTCATTGCATTGTTTGAAGGATAAGGGGAATTCTCCCATTGATAATTTTTGTAAGAGATTGTCATGAAAGCTAATAATAATAAAAGCATTTCATTGATGGTGAACTCAACTTTGTTCTGAGTAGTTTGTAAGATTTCTTCTTCCTTTGAATTCAAGTAGGACTTAATTTTCATGCAAATAGTTAGTTATGGGTGTTTATGTTTAATGTAAGTGAGCTTCTTTAGTCCATACCACTAACAATCTTACTGATGGTAAGCTTGTCTTGCGTGGTCAACTGGAAAATTTTATACTTAACTTCGATCAAGATTCATGTGTAGCAATGCATTGTTGTGATGGTACTTGCATTATTGAATTGTGATTTGAACATCTTTTTTTTCCTTTGAAGATTGCACTAACCTTGTCGAAGTTGTCCAATAGGAGGCTAGACAACGATTGGTCAAAGTTCATTGAAATTGAGCCTAACACCCCTTGCATTTAGGTTAGAATTTAGATTTTCTAATCTCTGCAATGTTGGCATTTAAATTAGCACCTCTGGAGTGTTGATTGTAAACGTTCAGCTATTTTAAATGTTTTGCAACACTTCTTCGTTATTTAAAGAGAAGTCCCTCTCTGCTGGGAGCAATGCGTAAGGAAGGGAAATGTTAACTAAAGTTCCTATCTTTTTATTGCTTCAGCGGCAGGACACAAGGGTGCACAAACACAATGCACCATAGCTAAGCTTTTCTCTGGTTTCTGCAGATCTCAACTACGACTAACTAGCTTCTATCTATCCAATACCTTCAAGATAAATAGAGCATGAGGGTAAAGGAGCGGGAATGGATTGGTTGGATCACCTGAATTCGCCGTCTCCTGAGAATATGACCGAGGCTCTAAACTCTCGAGTATACACCGGGATAAGGTTGGTACAAGCAAACACTCTATACGGTAAACTAGATCTGAGACCTGCCAAGGAGGAGGGACTCCTATCCGAGGTATGGGCTAGGAAATAGTTCACGAGAAACAACAAATTTACGATGCCTTGGCCAACTAGCTTGCTAAGGAGGCGGGACTCCTATCCGAAGTATAGCTTGAAAGTCAATACATTAAACAACATCAAACGATAACTGTCAATAACAAATATCCAAGGAGGAGGGGCTCCTATCCGAGGAGGGAAATGAAACAACAAGCTATTAGATACAAGACGTAGACATAACTCAAATAAGATGATCAAAATGCAAGCGCCTTCTGATATTCTTCTTCAATGCTTCATCAATGAATTACAAAAGTTGGGAGAGCAAAGGCACGAAATCATGCACAGTTACAATCAACCAACGAACTCTCATCCAAGAGTGAACAAATATCCGCTTTCAAAGCTATTGGCAACAATGGCACAGCAATTTTGCATAGCAAGTAAAAGTTAAACAAACAATGAGCCCAAGGCTCTTATTTATAGAACTCAAAGGAGTGGGCAACCCCAAAATCTCCTTGAGTTAACAATGAGTTCTTGCCAATCAATTAGCAAGATTTATTCCTAAAGAGGGGAACAAGCAGTTAATCGGAAAACTACTTCAGTTAAGCGGCGGACAAAGAGTCAAGCTAGAAACACCTGGTTGGAAAGTAAACTAAAGGTGAACTTTGTGAAGTATCCCTCAAAATAGACATCCACATTTAGTGGAGATCTAAGATCCACAAATCATGGAAGCCAATTAGACATCCTTAATCAGTGGGATCTGACAATGCATGATTTAAGGAAAGTGGAGTTAAACTTGGAAAGGGACATCAAGTTAACTTCAACTACATTTAATGCCTTCTTGAGTTGACTTGGAAAGAGGTATCAAGTCAAACTCAAGTATCATAAATGCCACTTGGAGGGTAGGATGTCCTTCTTTGGTGCATTTATAGCTTTTCTCATTTCACCATTTTTGGTCAACAGCTCCTTGATCCATGTGTGGACTTCTTCCATTTCCGGATAGTCAATGCTTTGATGACACGACATCTCTTCTTGCGCAAGCTATTGCTCTTGGTAACTTTGGCGGCTTCGTGCTTGGAATGACCTCTTCGCGACTGGCAAGCCAAGGTACTTACTGCCATGCGGGAGGTGGTAATATTGGTCTTTTTGCTGCAAAATCAGCCTTTCTTTCTTCTTCGTCCAGAGTAATTGTTGCGGCTCTCCACTGAGCAGGAGATGTATTCTTTTCAAAGATAAAGATCCGCAGACTGCTGATGATGTCTATTTGTTCTTTAACAATGTGTGTAAGATCTGGTTGGAGAGTTGCTGGTGTAAGGTCTAGTTGTACAATTGGAGCCCAAGGACGCCAAATTGTCATTCTGTGAAGAAGAACTCGCCTGTTGACTGTAAACACGGACGTGTTCAGACAACTTCTGAAAAACCCCTGAAAATAGCGCCTTGTTGAGAAGTATTTTTTTGGAAAAAATCTAGCACATGGGTTTTGTTCGTGCTTCAATGCTAAACAAGCCCAGTTCCTCAGAATTTTGATTTTGAAACTTTTTCGGAAAAACCCCCAAAAATAGGGGCAGCAAGTATGTTGATTTTCAGAAATTTGACGAGATGGGTTTCTCTGGAAAATTATGCTAGATCTACCCAGTTGATCTGATCTGATGTAGCCTGCCACCTTTTTGAAATGTGCAAGAAAACCTAAGACAAGAAGAGAGGAAGCAGACAGAAGATGGATTGGAAGTTTTTATCTGACTCTCTGAGAAAATCCGTCTCTGAATCCAACCTTAGATCAGCAATCTTCTTCTGCTTCAGATCTGCAAGAAATATCGAAGAATGGATGAAAACCTTGGCCAGATCTGTAAATGGCGTCCTTGAGAGCTTATGGTTGTTCTTGATCATCAACTTGCAATGAAATAATTAAGTGGGATGTCTATACCTTGATTACATAGACTCAAGCCTTAGATCCACAAGTTTGGGGACCTAACTCACGATCAAAAGTGATTTTGGCTTGATCTAAAGTTCAAAAAGGTGATTTCCATTGATCGTGGAGTGTTTTAGCCAAGTTTTGCTCAAAAGTTCTTGACTTTAGTCAACAAATTGACTTTTGACTTCCTTTAGGCATCCCTTTTGGTTCCTTGCAAGTTTTTTAGATATTTTCTCTTCTGAAAGCCTTCTGTTTGATCCTAAATCTAGCGTTGTCTGTTGATCCTGAGATGTCGCGGACACATTCATTGCGAAGCTGGATCCAAACTGAAGAGAAGTGCTTGGGAGACATGATGATGAAAAGCTGAGTTAAGGGTTTCAAAAGAATGGGCGCCTTTTCCAAGAAAAGGCGCTTTTGCTAATGCCTTAGTGAATTTTCAAACTTCGTTCTTCAGCCTTTTGAAATGACCTCTCGTGCTTCGACCTGGATTTCTCATTGATCGAAGAGTCAGATGATTTCGCTTGATGTTTCATCAGGTACCCAGCTCTGTTCTGCTAAGAATGACTGACTTCAGAAAACCTAGATCTTATTTTAGGATCCCTTTATTCAAGGGTGCCCCTCCTTGAAAAGGGTGCTTTTGTCTTTTAGCTTGATTATTTCTGTCTGAAAAGTTGCTTACTTTGATAATTATCCGTTGACTGCCCTGTTAGATGTTGGTGCTTGCAGTTGCGTTTCCGAGATCTACTTGGGCTGAGAAGGTTATCCTGGGAAGCCTTTTGTCATTTGTCAGCATCTGGAAGTCCAAAAGAAAGGGCACCTTTCTTTTGAAAAGGCTCTTTTTCCTTAGAACTTTGCCGTTAACTATGGTTTCCTGATATTTCCTCAACTACCTCTTTTTGCTTCGTCAGCCGCTGCTTGTGATCTATTCATCGGATGATCTAGATGTTTGTTTCACTGTTGAGCCAACAATCAAACGTCACAAATGACTGCTTTGGATGATCTTACTGACTGCATTTGACCCTCAAAGACCATGGGCGCCCCTGCTTGAAAAAGGCTCTTTTCAGCATTTTGAGTTCTCTCCTTCGTAACGTTTCCAGAGTTAGTCAAATTTTGACCTTTTTCACTTTCAGGAATCTCCTTCATCAAACAGCATCATTTTGGGCCTTTTCCACCATGGTTGTGTCGTTGAAGCTTTTGAAGCTTAGCTTTCAGCACCTGGTACTAGCCAATCTGCCATTAATGGCTGTGGAGTTCCTAACTTTGTTCCTGAAAAATAGAAATAGACCCACCAGAGTAAAACATGTCTTTTGATGATTCTGACTTGACCAATGTGATCGTGAAGCCTTTTAACCCTATCAAAATCATTTTCAATCATTTCTGGGAAGGTCCTATTTTCGGGGGTTTTCCCTGAAAATAGGGGCAAAAACCCTAATTTTCAAATTTTCAGAATTTTGCACATGTGTTCCTTGACAGAAACCCACCAAGATTCTATGATTGGTTTGACCTAAAACTGACTTAACATGGCATTTTAACAAGGTTTAGCTCAATTTATACAGAATGCCAAAAATTTTATTTTGGGTACAACATGCAGCCATTCAATTCCGGATACTTTTGGTTAACTTTAGGAAGCTCGCACTTCAAGGCTAGATCATTCACACGAAAATCCCCTTCAAAACATATATCTATTGTTTACTGCAAGTATTCTGAACAATTGTGTAAGTCCCCTCGTAAGAAAACAACAATTCACATCAAACCAACTGAGGGTGTTCCAAGTATTTTGGAACCTTGGAGTTGAACGTGTGATCTATCTCGCAATCTTAGCACACAGAATACTTTGATCAAGAGAGAATGGAGTAGCCCTCGGACAACTTCGTTCTGCTAATTGGTGCGGTCACGAAAATCACATCAACAGGTTCCTACAATAAGACTAGAATTTGTCTATTTTAGAAAATTGAACCTTTTTATTTGACTGAAAATAATGAACAGAAATCTATAAGTTATCTTCTTAAAATATCAATCCCTCTCCAAATTTTACAAACTTGGTCAAAGACCACTAAGTTTGTCCAAATTGAATCAACCAACAATGAACTCCTCTTTCAAGTGTGATTTGCAACAATACATCAGCTACCACAAATCAAGTGAATTTGTAATAATATCTCAGCTGCTACAACACAAGAATGCAATAATAAATTAACTATTGCACTCAATCAACTAGGGCAATAATACATCAGCTATTGCACCCAATCAACTTAATATTCAGAATTGCAATAATACAACATCTATTGCAATTGAAAATCTCTTCAATGAAGCACAAAGTAGAAACTCTGGATGGATTCCTCAACAATTCCAACTAGGGTTGATCTTCCACAACTGAACCTGGTACTCTAGAGTCTTCTAACCCTCGAGCAAACAAAGCATTCAAGTTTTCTTACCAAACTGGTAATGAGAAATTAATTGCAAATCAAGCATGCCCAAATGCTAAGCCAACAACTCCTTAAATAGATTTCTCAATGACTTTTCAAGAAGCTTCTAGAAATAATATTATTTTATTTCTTAAGTGACTATGATTTATTATTTTATTTAGTCACTTTATTAAATCAATTAAATATAAAGTCATCCTTTTGATATTAATTTATGGGAATAACTTTATAAATAGTTAATTTAATATTTCCTCCAATTCGGAGACATGACAGTCCTTCTTTCCCAAAAATTGCTTTCCCTCAAGCAATTTGCAAATGCCAATCCAACACAACTTCCACAACACCTGGAGCCAAAATGAAAAAGCAACTGCACCTGTCCACCAACCACCTGGATCCCAAGTGATCCTACAATATGTGCTAATCCATAACCTCTGTAGGCAACTGGAATCCAAGATATTGTCACTCCTTGTCAACCGATGAAACCAACCATCCAACAATGAAATTATTGGATCCCAACTCTGTAAATCATCCCTATCATTGCAACTCCAAGCACTGTGCTGATACACCTCAGATATCATACTTGGATCCTATGGATAAATTGAAAGTCCTTCAACACCTACTAACTTCTGCTGCACCACTCTAATAACCCCTAGAGTCCAATCGTAAAACTTGGACTCATTACCTGAAGTTGGTAATGTATCATACCTGCTGATGTGTTTTTCGTGACCACACCAACACAGAATAAAGTTACCAATGGCGACTCTATCGTCTCTTGAACAAAATCTCCTGCATGCTAAGATTGCTAGAAAGATCATGCATTCAATGCCAAGGTTTCTTCATGCAGTGGATAGTCTCAGTTGGCTCGATGTGATTTGCTGGTATTTCAAGGGGACTTACAAAATTATTCAACAGCGGAGAAAGGAATTCAAATGCTTGAAAGGTTTGTTTATAAAACTCTTGTTTCCTAAACTAACCATAAAATACTGAATTGAAATGGTTGTAGGGATAAGAAGGCTCTAATCTACTCTAAGGCATGGGACATGGCGATCAATTCTCACAAACTTCAACCAAGCTTTTCTTTGCCTCGCTTCAGACAGCTTCCACAAAACCGGTGCAATCTTCAAGGGGAGTAACTAGAAATGTTCAAATTACAATTCAACAATGAAGACACCGTCACGACGACACATACCAACATGAAGATCATAATCGAAGTTGAGTCCGTAGTGTTCGAGTTGACCACGTAAGGCGAACCCACCGTCAGTGAGCCCGCTAGTGGTATGGATAAGCGAAGCTTGCTTAAATTAAACACCACATTCCACAATTACTATCAACTTGCATGAAATGAAATTTACTCTATTTTAAGCTACTTTAGAATTCTAAGTGATTCGGAAGGACGAAAAAGCCTTGCTAGCTACTCACAACAAAAGATGAAATCATCATCAATGAAATCTCTTTTTATTATGAGAGTGTTCAGAACAACCTTTTACAAAGCATTCAATGAAAAAGCTTTCCTTCCTCTTCAATATATGCTAAGCTAAGTTGTCTCTCTAATGCTCTCTATGTCTAATCTAATGAATTACAAATGAGGGGGGATGCCCCTTTTATAGCTGGCCAAATCCAATGGACGACCCAGATTGAATTACAATGGACTGCTCAGATTGAGCCACATCAGCCCTAGACTAGATTTTGCCCTAGTAACCGCCAGAAGGTGGAGTGGTGCAATTAATGAGCACAAAATGACAGATTCCTCCTTTGACCACTATGGGCAATTAATGCCCACTACCCTTCCAGAAGATTCCTGTCTGGGAACGCGTTCGCATTGTTCTTGTTCTTCTTGACTGCAAACTGGATGAGTCTGATCATCATGGCTTCAACTTCTTCCTTAGTCTTGAGGGCATTTCAGTGCTTGAGGATGATCTTCTTCTTAGCCGTCATTCTTCAATTCTTCAACACTTGAGCCTTCATTATTTCTCCACCCTTGATATTGAAGGATTTTCTTATCTTGGACTCGCACATTTCCTCCTTGCCATCTACCTCTCTGAATTGAGTGCATATTAGGTTATTCCAACACTTAGCCATTTCTTCCAACATGCAACTTTCTTCTTTTGAGGTTGTAATGTTGTCTTGGAGTATTTACTCCATCGTCTCAATTCATCATGCTTTAGCCTAGGTGTTCACCCTGCAAAACAAATAAAAAGAAGAGCATTAGAACACTTATAATAAAAAATTCACTTCACTTGCCTAATCTCCATGCTCTGATTTCCAAGGTCGATCTTTGGATAAAGTTCACCATAGCACAACTTTTGCCTTCTTCATAACTTTTCATCGTAGGTGCATTTAGAGACTTGTGCTTGGAGTTTGTGCCTTAGAAATTTCTCCACCTTGAGGACGTACTTGAAAGTCTAATGTTTAAGTTTCACTTCATCTTCAAATTCTTCGTGCCTTAGTGTATTTCACCTCATAGAATTTATCTTTCATTTCAACAGACTTAGGCGTTTTCATATTTTATTCCTTAGAAAATTTTTGCTTTGTCTGCCTAGAAAATTTCATCATCCGAGCATCTAGTGAAAATCCTCACTTTAAAATGTCCAGTGGAAACTTCAAATCATCTCCTCGTTAAAGATATCCAGTACCCAAAAGAAAACTCCCCTCGGAAATGTAGAGTCCATGTGTATACAGACTAAGGGGTACATTTAATTTTTTTATTTTCAACCTTTGAAAAATATTTCATCACCCAAGTTTATTCTTACTTCTCCTTGTGCTAGGCATACTTGAAGATGTCATTTTTCCTAACTTAGAAAACAATCAAACTTCTTTGTAGGCGTTTTCAGCCTATCTCTTCCTTGGGCGCAAATGAAAGGGGCTCATGCCATGCCTTGCAAATTTCTCCTTCATGTTTCTAACTTGGGCGCATTTTGATGGGTGTACTATTATTTTTTGTGCCTTAGAAATTATTTGCATATCTTGGGGGCGCATTTAGGTAGGTCTCCTGCCATTTGCAAACTCTTAGAAATTTTCTCATGCCTCTTGCATAGGATAGGCGCATTTGATAAATCCATCTTCCATTTTCATGACTTGGAGAATTTTCTTGCCACCTATTCATCATGGGCGCATTTGGGAGTATCTACTTCCATTTTTTCCTTAGAAACTTCCCAAACTTCATGCTTTCCTTGGGCTCATAGAGGGGGTCCTTCTTCCAGTTTCAAAACACTTAGAAATTTTCAATTTGTCTTCTTCCTTGGTGGGCACATTCTTGGGGGGTCATGCTTCAATTTCTTAACACTTAGAAACTTTATGCCACCTCATTCTTCATGGGCGTATTTGAAGCCTTATGCTTTCATCTTCAATGCCTTAGAAGATTTTCTTCATTTCATACTTGTTTGGGCGCACTTTGTGGTGTCATCTTCCATTTCAAAACAGTTAGAAAAATTTCCAGCACCTCTTATTCTTAGCTAAGGCACATTTGACCCTCTTGACTTCCAATCTCCATGCCATAGAAACTTTTCCAACTCCTCCTCCAAGCTTGGGCGCATATGAAAGGTCATACTTCCATTTTCTCATACTTAGAATATTTTACTATCTCTTCAAGCTTGGCGCATTTGAGCCCTCTTACCTCCAATTTCCCATAGAAAAATTTATTCACTCCATGCAAGTTGGGCGCATTTAGCCAGGGCCACTTCCAACTTCAAACACTTAGAATATTTTTCTCATGGCATCTTTACCTTGGGCGCATATAGGGGTCTGAGCTTTCATTTTTGAACGCTTAAATATTTTTCCATTGACCTCCAGTTGCTAGGGCGCATATGAGATGGGCTACTTCCAATTTTGATGCTTAGCCAAATTTCTTTCAACTTCTCAAGTTGGGCGCATATGAGGGATGGTTCAGGAATTTACACTGCCTTAGAAACTTGTTTGGCCTCCCTGATGCCTGGGCGCATTTGCTAGTGCATACTGCCAATTTTGGAGACTTAAGAAAATTTCGAAGCCTGCTTGCTTCTATTTACTATTTTTGGAAAGTTCACTAATTCTCAAGCCTCCACAACTCTGTCTGATTTGAAATTTGTTCCATGGGATCCTCATAGCATGACTAACTTGTTCATACTGACCTTATGTGCTGACCTACTAGTTTTAGCCATGTTTTGGAGGTGACTTACTATAAATAGTAAGTACTCGGAATGAGCTCATATTTTACTAGTAGATAGCTTGAAGGATGCCGATCGCAATGGGATACATCTATTTTCGAAAATTCACGCGTTTTGCCCCTCATTTTAGGTGCCAAAGTTGGAAACCCTAATTTGACTTACATGTGCCTCAAATGACCTCCATTTGACCTCGTTTCCATTGCATGTCGCTTTGTTTGTGATACTTAAGTGTTGGGTGGCTGTAGGAGTGATCCTGCTAAAAATAGTAAGTGTCTGAAAAAGTGACCAATCAGCTTGCTGGATGAGTTTGCATGTCACACTGATCGAGAGATCTCAAAAAAACCTAGAAAAAACCAGTAAATTGGACTGCATGTGGGCACTACCTAAAAATAGCAAGTTCCTAAAAAGTGGGCAACTCTGCTTGCATGTCACATCATTGTGAAGCTCTTGAAAAACCCATAAAGAATATCTTGACATGCATTGAAAAATTTTGCATGCAAACCTAAAATTTTCTCTCGAAGACAGCTCTGCAAAAAGGTCTTCATCCTGGCTTGCATGTTACCTCGTTGCGTAGCTCTCGAAAAACCCATAAAGAATATCCTGACATGCATTGAGAAATCCTGCATGCAAACCCTAAAAATAGCCTCCAAAGCCCGAATTGCTGAAAGTCATCATCTTGATTTGCAAGTTATACTATTGCGAAGGTTTTGAAAAACCCAGAAATATTCTCCAAACATGCATTGAAAAATCATACATGCAAACCCTAAAATTAGCGCCCCCATAGTCTGGGCTGCTAAAAATAGCAAGCTGTCATAATTTGCTCAAATTTTGTAGGTAACTACTTTGAAGTGTCTGGATTCCATTATAATAGTCCGTTTCTCGAAAATCTCAGCAAGAAAGCCTTAATTGGAGTACTTGCTCAAAATAGCAGGTTGTTAGATTCAACTCAAAATTTGATGGGAGCTTGTTGGAAGCCTCCTAACAGCAGTGTCAAACTTAGACTTCAATTTGCTTACTCAAATCAACCTCAAACTAGCATGAAGAAAGCAAACCCTAATTTCTCAGACTTAGCCAAAATTTCAAATTTAAGCTCAAAGACGGGTACACCCCCAGAAAGACAGACAAAACAAGAGAGAGAGAGACAAAAGGAAAACTAACCAAAATCAAGCCAAAAGACCCAAACGAAGCAAAAATTAGGGGGTCCCGATTTTGAATGGGCTGATGTGTGAAAAGGTCACAACAATACCAGAGTGTATCTGAACACCTCTTATTCAACCCACCCCTCTGTGTCATCAAGGATAAAGTCAAATCCGATATATGTGGGGTGAAATTGAACAGATGAGCACACCTTCTTATGCAATCAAGGTGAAAATATCCTGCCTGCGCTAATGGAGTACCAAAGTAATCATGTGTAATCCATCCAAAACTGCCATCATCAGAAGAAGACTCACAACTCACCACAGGATGAGTTGGGCTTGCAACAACATCATCACTACCCCTTACAGCCTTGTAAACAAGAGTGCTATCTGAAAGCAACTGCAAGGATCCTGATTTTCCTTTAGGAGTAAGAAGAGTATCATCATGAATGCTATCTACTACCTAGAAAGGGGCTGGAACAATATCCAAATCCAGTGTGCAAGACTGAGAAGAAATCATCTTCTTCTGAAAAGACTGACCAATGTCAATCTCAAAATTGCCAATGTAGAGCCTGGTGCTCGAATCTAGAATGATGCCTGAACATGCAACCAAGACTGATGTGTCTATATCATCAACAATCCAATCCACACTGAATGGTCTCCTGCAGATGTGAAAGATGCCTAACATAGGTGCATAAAAACATATACCAACATCTGTCAAGCTGTTGGCATAAATCAAAACAACACCTTGTAATCTGTGAATCAAGTTCATGTGGAGCAAAAGGTATCTCTGCTGCCCAAAGATGGAAAGAACTCGTCACCACTCCATCCTATAACTCCAAGGTGACCATCCCAACTCCTCCTATCCATACCAACAATTGCTGCCCTCAAGATGTACCCTGATAGAACTTCGACCAACAAAGTAGGACAGCCATCAATCCATGAAGTAGGAGGTAAAACCCAAGAGGATGGTGCCGAAATACAATTGCCAACATGCCTATCACTATACCATAGACTGACATCAATCGGCCACTCAATCATAGACCTCTCAAGATCAAGAATGATGCATCCCTCACTAACTGACTCCTCTTGCCTATCCAACATAAGAGGCACTGCACCTAAATCCTAAGTGTGAACAATAGGATATGTCATGCTGCTCTCCTCATCCTATGCCCTGGCTGCCATAGGTGACTTAGTTTCTGCTGAACATGATGAATCTTGAGCCAAACTCAACTCTAAGTAGAGCTCATCAACATGAATCTTTGATTCCTAAAGAGCTAACTTAGTACTCCTCAAGGAATCACTAGTCACCTGAAGCTTGTGAGAGAGCTTATCAACTTCCTCTTCTTTCCTCATCAAAGCATCTGAATAGATCTCAACGAGGTTGAGAAGGTGGTCATGATCTGAAAAAAGGTGTAAATAATTTGTCTTCATTGTTCCCATACCTTCTTTCACTTCCTACAAGCTATCGTGAGAAGGCTCTGCACCAACTCCCTTTTGTGTTCCCTCTAACTGAACCGTCCAAAGGTGATTTTCAATCAGCTGGTGCATTTTGTCATGATGAGATAAGGCTGCCACAATCTCATCCTCATTCACCTTCAACTGGTTCCTCCAACTGTGCGGACTATGGGGTGTATGATTAGCTTCTCCTTCACATGAATAAGCATCTGATTGTTCATGGAGTGCTTGAGTCACCCAACTATCTTCTTCGGCCAAGTTTTGTATACATTCATTCTAATTTAGAATTGGGTCAACACTAATTCCAACTATAAAATCATCATCAATGCCATCATCAAGTGACTCAACACAAGAGGGTTCAGGTTGCTCGTTGTACTCATCCAACTTCACTGCTCCACTGGATGATTGCATGTTTTCTTCAAGTAGAGAAGATGGAACTAGTAGGCCAAATGAGATTAACTCCTGTGCATTCAGATGTTCCTTAAACATCTCAACTTTCCACTCAACCAATCTTCTTATGAGATCATATCCTGCAGTTGAAACATGCTGCTCTTTTCTCCAAATGATTAACAATTCAGATTGCAACTGTTTGCAAACATCCTCATTCTCATCAAGGATAATGGACAAGATAGTGAACATATTTGTCTTTACACTGTCTGAATGTTGTTTGTTGACTACGGAGATGAAGCAACCAAACATCTGGAGAATTAAGTCATCACAGCTGAAATCAAACAAGAGGTAACATAACTTTCCCTTTGCCATAAACTCAAGAATTTTAACCCTCTTACTAAAAGTAGGGTTTTTGACATCATATAACCCCTGAAAACTCTCCACCATTAGCTGAAATATCACTCTCATGGTATCATCATATGGTGCCTTAGGTGTTGTAATTCATGCAACTTCACTAATGCAAGTGACAACTGAGGTCTAACCTCTTCATCTTGTTGTCTCATCAACTTTGGCTCCACTAACAAGTGCACCAATGGAGACAAAGTTGTACTCATCACTTTGGAAGGTGATTGACTGACCTTGGATAGACAATCTTCACCTTCTTCCAAAATACTCATAAGAATTTCTTTTGATTGAGATGAGTCTTTAAGTTTTATACCTGCAATGTAGAGCTTTCCACACAAATTTTCCTTTTTCCTTTGCAATCTCTGATCATAATTAATGCTAAGATCCATGTAATCAGCAAATGAAAGTTGAGCGCGAAAATATGCTCCCAATGATGTATAATTTTCATAAACTTCGCAAAAGATTTCTTCTTCGTTGAAAGGCTCCATTCTATGTTTTGACATCGTTTGAGTAACACACCCAACAGGCTGGTAGAATCTTTAGCTCTGATACCACTGTAATGTCCCTTGCTAATTCTGATGTAAATTTTCAGTTTGCTGCCTTGGACATTTTGTCAAACACTTGTATTGCAACTGTACTCTTGTTGGTAGCTGATTTTCTGTTTGTGTTTTCTTGTTGAATGATGAGGGTGAAATGTGTATATTGACTTCACTACAATGCTCAACGTTTACAAGTGCAGTAAGAATGTGAATGCAATTATTTCTACGAGTTCTAATGCAAATAGGCTGCTGATTTTAATGTAAATATGTTGTTACAGTAGTATAACATATTGTCAAACAGATCATATGCAACCCCAACTTCATGTATATTGTGAAATATGCCAACCAATTTTTTTTCCTTGAATTATCATAGCACAAACCAGCACTAGTCAACTGGATTAGCATTAGCATCAAACTGAAAACCAAGCTTAAAAGAAACTCAACGCCAAGAATGCACACTCAATCCCAATGAAGGAAAGGTGTTGTCATATGGCGGAGCAACTAATGAACAATACTTGAATTGAAACAAACTCAACATCAAGAATATGCACTCAAGATCCCATTGAGGGCGAGGTGCTAACATATGACGGAGTGATTAATTGAAAACTGAAACAATAGGCGGATAACCAGCCGTGAGAATTTCCACGCTACCACTTGAACAGTGGGGGAAAAACATTACAATACAAAACTAATTCATCCGCTACGGTGGGCATCCACTTATGAGTGGGAATTCGCCACTTTACAGTGGGTGACTAAAGAGAGATTAATTGTTGTTTCTCCACACTGGCGGTAAACCATCCAGGGGTTACAAATGTATGAAATTATAACAAGTAATTGCAGCAATAACAATGGTTGGATTAGTACTACTAAATCTCAACCTTACAATCAAGGAATCTGCAAATACAAGTATTACAATGATAGAGAATAATGCTAAGATGTAAAGAATGAATGCTTTACAATATTTATCCCTCAAATGATGAAGTAAAGGCCAAAAACAGCAAACTAATGCAATCTGAGATAAAAATCTGAGTTCTGGAAATTCTGATCTGCAAATAGAGAACACCATGAAATGCTCATAACTTCATCAATATACCTTCAAATTGACTGAAACCTTTTGCAAAGGCTCTCTAGGAGTATGACGCCCAAGAACAAGTCATAAAACAACATCAAATCCTCCACATTTATTTGGCACGAATCCCAATGTTCTCTAAGAAGGTACGACCTGGCTGGAAGGGCGATTTTGCTCTTAAAAGTCAGGTTCTTTGAATTTAAGTCTCATCTTCTATGAGAAGGGTCGCCCAATGTCAACAATCACATAGCACAAATACCCAAAATGAAATAAAATTTACTCACAAAGCTGTATACAAAATTCACTTTCAGCTGTAGATGAACCAGCAACTCAAAAATCATAAAAAAACTCCAAAATTCTTCAACAATAGGCTCAATCTGCTAATCTGGATGAGAAACAGCAATAAAACCAATTAGGTGTTGTCTTTCAAACACGAAATTGATTGGAATCTAGGAGGTAAGCATCCCTCGAAGAAAATCACAATGTCATTTCGATAGCATAACTTTAGCAATTAACAATGGATCATCAGCTCTTCAAATAGCAGCAATATATAAGCTTTAGTTGGCAAATGAAGCAACAAGAACTCTTCAAATTCCAAGAAGTTGAATCACTTCAGCTTCCAAAAGGGACGCCACCTTTTTGCCTTTTACTTTTTTGAAATAATAAAATATCATTCAACTTTCCTTTTAGGCATCCATTTCATATTGCAACAATAAAGCATATTAAATAATTAAATGCTCACTTGACCCCTTTATGTCCCCTTCTTTAAAACAACTTGAAGTCATCAAGCCTAGGCATGGGGTACAACTTCAAGACATGAAAATTGACTAAGTCTGAAACTCAGTCCAAGGAGATAACCAAATACAATGCCCAAGCTGCAACTAATGAATTGCTCAAAATAGCAAACTGACAAATGCCAAACTAAACCAAATTGATGATGATGCTTCTGCCAAAAATGAACTTACTAAAAATAGTAAATGCCAAAAATAGTAAGTTAACTTCAAAACCATCAAAAAGCCAAACTAAACACTGAACTGCAAAGGATTGAATTGCTGCTAGATAGATACTGCCAAAAGATAGACTTGCTAAAAATAGCAAACTGCTATAAATAGTAAGTCTGCACAACATCCTCTGAACGCCAACTGAGCAGTATTTGAAAGAGGAAACCCTAGTTTTATACTTCAACTTAGCCTATGGATTTCCGGAAATAGGCTAAATCCAAAAGAAGAGTGTATGGCCAAAATGGGGACATTACATATTGCTGCTCAAACTATATACAAGCTTTTGCCAATGAATTACAATGAGATTGAAACATTCTAGCTCTATTCGTTTTCAAGCAATGACAGCTATATCCTTCATATGGCATTCATTTACAAACTGATGTAACAATAAGACTTTAAAATGCAAGCTTGTAATTGCAGAACCAAACCAAGTTAACTATATGCAGTTCTAATGCACTTTATACAATGCAAATATTCTCAACTAAAAGAACCTAGGATGATGCTTTGAAGTGCCAAGCCAATAAAGAAGATGCCAAATCGAATTCTTCCCAACAAAGTGGCGTTTTCCTTGCAATGCCTCAAAAAGTTGGAACCAATCACATAGACTGCTTTTTATTGAAGCAATAATCACAAACTCGTCTTTGTCTTATGCTCATTCAACTCGACCTTTCCTCCTTGAAATATTGCAACGACATAATTTTTATTTTACCCGACCTTCCCTGGAGATGACACAAATTCCGCAAATACTAATATTTAATAATAAAGACTTCTTCAGGATTAAAATCTATATAATTTGCTTCCCGGCGGCAATCACCAGATGACGTCTTCAAGTTTTGTCTAGTCTCCACAATTTGAACTCTAACCTAGCACTTCACATTTGTCTCATGTGAGACTTCCCCAAATGTGTCCACCTTAAAGCAATTATATTATATCTTCTTTGCCCAGTAGTAAATTCGTCCTCAAGAGTGTTGCCTCCAAAACTGCCAAGGGCACTACGAATTTCTTCAAGAAATAAAATCGAATCAAAGTAATATTTATGGCTGCATCTAGGTGATATAAGAGTCTGATTGCTTTTGTGATTAGTTGCCGCTTCAAGACTTTATGACCCCCGATTTCTTCCTCCATGTTTGCCTACGAAATGTAATTCAAGTACTACATGCTACTGGCAAACTAGTCATGTGCAGGATATAGAAAAAAACAGTAAACTAGAAAGATAACATGCTTGAACACCAAAGCTTTATTCATTATCAGAAATATCATGTACAATCCAGAGTATCAATAGTGCTTAACAATATAACCATCGGCATATAACTATCTCCCGACTATCCCAACAGACTACATATAACGTTCGGCGGTGGTTAGATAACCAACCGACACGACGTTTCATAACAACATTAACTTTAACATTAATTTGGACATGATTACCCGCAAGTACATGACATGTATTATTCTTACTAACTATAGCTTTATTAGCAATTGGCCGACTACGACCAAGGCCGACTACGGCCGACAACAAAGTAAAGATATAATACTAACATCATCCCCCCCTACAAAGAAGTCATCTTCCAGACGACTAAACAACACCAAGGAATGAATGTCATGACAAAATTAACGAGGGGGAAGTGAAGACGTCCCTGGATGTACAGATGATGCTGGCGTACTTGAGGAATGCTCTGCCCAGAGTCGCCTCACTTCATCTGTGTGTGCGCGGAGCTGGCAGTCAGCAAGTATCTCCCTCTCCCTGGCGGCCTTCACCATACGAGCCGCGTTCATCAACTGGTCTTTAGTTTGGGCTGCCTCTGTGCTCTTAGCTTCCAGTCGATCTTTTAAGTCTTTCACCCTGTACCCCCATGCTTCCTCTTTCTGTTGCGCCTCCTCTTCCAAGGTGCGCACCTAAGTCTCCAAGGCCTCCAACTGGGCTCCCCTATCCTGAGCTAGCCGAGTCTGCTCTGTCAAATCTTTTTGTATAGTAGTCATTTGGACAACTGACTCCTCCTTCATCTTCTATATGAGTCTATATGCTTCCACCTTGCGGGATACTGCAACCTTAGTGTATAGCACCTGACGTTTCATGAGGTAGAAGACATTTTGAAATGCAAGCTCAATATGGTAAAGACTCTTAAGAACCCTAGCATATCGACCTACTAGCTGTGGTGGTCTACCCCGCCATGCCTTCATCATCGCAGTGGTCTCCCCTGCTGGCCATCCTGCACCGAATACCCGAGTAAACTCGGCTTCGCACCCCATCTGCACAAACCCTCAGATACGTTGGACCTCCTGTCCCACAAGTGGAGATCGGCCAATCTTAAGCTCTCGAGAAACTTGGCCTACTCGAATCATTAATCTGCCCATATGCTCCAACTCCTCCACATATCGTTGCACTGTACCAACTGGATCCGATGGGTCTGGTTGAGACATCTCTACCACAAGTCCATCAGTAGAGTCACCCTCCTCCTCCTCGCCAAGGGCTGTGGCCTCCGGAAGTACATCCCCAGCTGTCTACTCAGGCTCAGGTACTACTATCTCTGGCGTCATCTCTGGCGGTACCTCAGGTTGGGCAAGCGTTCCCTCCACCAGTCGAGCTGTCTTGCTCTGTTGGGTGTGGAGAACAGGGCCCGCTTCACCCATTAAGCCCTCTAAAGGACTCTCTATCGGCTACTCTAGCTGCTCGGCCACCTCGAGTGTGAGACCTATTGATCCTAGCCAACTATCAATCTGGGCTACCCCTGGTGCTCCTGGTGGTGTAATAGGGGAAGCAGCGGTCCCGTCTGTGACTGTCCCCCATGTTCCTGTCGCCAAGGGTTCCCCAGGTGTTGCAACTCTGGGTGTCGAACTTGGTGGATCCCTATTCGCTGGTAGTTGCTCAGGTGTAGGAGCCTCAGCTAAAATCTCAACCAATGCTGTAGATGCTGCCGACATAGTAGTAGCCATTGATGCAGTGGCCGCCCAACGTGATGGCATTGCGGCGAGTGGCGCCCATCTTGGTGATTCGCCCGGTGATGAGGCCGTGACTCTCAGTGTTTGCCCATCTCCCACTGGCGAAACGGGAAGAGTGAAAGTTACTGTATGTTCCTTCTCTGTCGCTGGTGGTGCTGGAAGAGTGAACCCGGCTGGTTGCAGTAATGGTACCTCCACTGCTGTTGCTATCTTCCCATCAATAGCTATGGACACCTCCTCATCCCCTGGCGAACTGGACACCGATACTGAAGAAGACAGATCAATAGGTTCCCCCTCTGATGCATCAGCTTGCTCTGATATCTCGTCGGCCGATGTTTCCTCTGCCACCGATGCCTCTTTCCGCTTCCTTTTCTTCCCTCCAGTAGTGCCTTTGCCAACCTGTTTAAGTTCCAACTCGGTCAAATAGAACACCGTCGACAGTCTAGGTCCAGGTGTGTGAGAGGCTACATTCGACCCCATCTGCTTTCCGGCACCTGAGTATGCACAGCATCAAGGAAAAGAGCAATAGCATGCTGTGTCATATAAAAAGCCTTGTGCCGCTGGGCTAAGAATTCCCGGATCCTTTCAGTGAGTAACCTTGCCCAGTTATATACTCGGCCAACACTCAGCCCTACCATGTAATTTACCATCCAGATGGCGATGTTAGACACACGACTGGAATCAGTGAGTCGGCATTTCATTAAATCTAAGAGACACTTCCATTCGGCAATCACCAGGTAATGTTTGCGGAGGCACCGATTGCCTGCGTTCCATATACTATCATTTTCTTCAGCTGTTAAATCTTGGCGACACACCTGCTTGATCAAGATTTCCTTATGCTAATGTGTCATCTTCTTCTGCTTATGCACTCCTATCCCCGTGGCTGAAACGCCAAAAACTCGCTCAAAGTCCTGCGGCCAAAAAGAAACTGTGACTGTACAGCCTCTATAGTCGATCACTGATTTGTGACTATGTCGGCAATAATTATCTACCATGGCCTTCAACCATGGCTTGAACTCGCGTGAATTAAAAAATGGTACTAGAATGGCTTTATCCACCCGAGCATGTTGTAGTGCAATCTTCAAAGCGTGGTCATCGGCTGTGCTCCGCCGCCACTGCTTGCACTCGTTGCCAGTTAAGTTTTCGCAAGACATTGTCTCTGTGTCGGCATCCATTCTTTTTTTCTTGCCTGCCGAGGTTACTTTCGGCTTCTGTTGCACAATTTTTTTGCCTTTGTCCATTGTATCGATTCTGCAGTGATTCCAGTTGCTTTTATTTCCTTCTAGGCGGTTACCAAAACTGCCGAACTCTGAGAATTGTCGGTTGCCCAAACTATTGAGCTCCAACCCTGAATGCCATACGATCTGAAGCTTTTGAAGAAGCCGTATGTTATGAAATTTTTGACAAGAAGAGGGTTGTACGATGTGGCAACCCTGAGAATGATGAAGCTGTACGCTGTGAAATTATGGGAAATGAGGAAG
Organism: Sequoia sempervirens; assembly: GCA_007258455.2. Classification (NCBI taxonomy): domain Eukaryota; kingdom Viridiplantae; phylum Streptophyta; class Pinopsida; order Cupressales; family Cupressaceae; genus Sequoia; species Sequoia sempervirens. The sequence goes on along the minus strand of VDFB02372919.1, from coordinate 18,381 downwards.
CTGTACGATTTGAAAATCTACTGAGTGAGAGAGCCGTACAATGCCAAGAACTTGAAAGTGACAAAGCCGTACGATTTGAGAGCCAGGCATTTGACAAAGCCATATGATGACAAAATCTTGCGAGTTTCGTATGATGCCGAATCCTTGAGAGTGTCGTACGGTGTCAGGAGCATGAAGGTGTCGTACGGCGTCAGAAGGCTGGGGATGCCGTATGTCTATAATCTCAGTGCACTCTTCAACTCGGAAAGTTTGCAAATTTTCTATGCTTTGGGACCTTTGCGAATACCGTACACATCCAATAATTCTTGCCTGTAGGTGTCGTACGATGTAGAACCTGGCACAAATTCCAACTTGTAATGGCCGTACGACCTCTAGTGACCAAAAGAATGAAGACTGAAGAGCTTGTAAATGCCGTATGATCTCCAGTGACCAAAAGAATGAAGGATGAAGAGCTTGTAAATGCCGTACAATCTCCAGTGACCAGAAGAGTGAAGGATGAAGAGCTTGTGATTGCCGTATGATCTCCATAGACCAAGTGCGTCGTACGACTAGAGGAAACAAGTTGTGCCCAGTGAATGAGATGATCAACCCTTGGCGTACGACTTGGAGATGTTGCAAATGACGTCGTACGATTCCAAGAGAAGGGCGTACAACTTGCAAAGGTTGAAAATGACGCCGTACGATTTGCAAGAGATCAAGAAAATGTCGTACGGCTTGTAGATGTTGAGAATGATGCCGTACAATTTGAGAGCCAACCCTCCTGTGTGTCAATTTCTTTTTGCCAAGTGTTTCTAATGGTCGCACTTCCTCCTTTGCTAAAACTCGGCTATTTTGCACTTTATTTCTTTTAATTCTTTGCCGATTCTTACTCCCTTCAACATCTTTTCCCCATCGGCGTATGATGGCCAAGGCTCTCACTTTAATTTTGATTTCAATCTTCCTTTCTTTAGTCGACTTTGCTTTTCCCATACATCTGCCTCTTTTATTTTTTTTAAATCCATATAATATGTCCATCGTTTTAATACTTTTATTTTTTCCCCTTAATATTATTTCTCTCTTTCCAATTCCTTTTAATTCCTTACCCCTAATTCTTTTATTTTCATTTTCTCTCCTCTCTCCTCCATTTACCTTGTTTTTCTTCATTCATCTTTCTATCTTCCATTTTTTTATATCTTTTAATCTTTTTCTCTTCTATCTTTAATTTTTTCAATTTTTGTTTATTTTCTCTCTCCTCTCCTCTCTTCTTTTTCAAAAATTCTTTTTATTCCCCGTACTCCTCTCTATTCTCACCTTTACCTTAGATGCAAAATACCATTTGCATGTATGCAAGGGCCGCTTATAGCATTCTTCCTCACAACATGATCCTATATATTTTATATCAAACCATTTATCAAGCAATGGAGCAGGACTAGTACCTTTGAAACTGCCGTCGATATATCTTCCGCCGTAACGTTGATACCACGTGACCTCTTCGCCTTCGACAGTTGGTGGCTCGGCTGCATTAGGTATTATCTTCCAGAGCCCATCTCATGTCACCATCCTCGGCACCTTCCTCCGTTCCCGTCTCGAGTGCTTAATTACATCTTTAGTATAACCGTCTACGCTTGAAATGAACATATCTTCTATCATCATTACAATTTTTAAACATGGAGCTGTTCATTCAAAATAGGCTTCCCACTGCTCATCACTCCAATCATTTGCTTCATCATCAGCAATCTCAAGTTGACCCAGACTTCTTTCATGGGCGAGTTGTTCCTCTTTTTCTTTTTGTGCCTCAGTGTCTAATTCTTTCGCCAGGTATCCTCGCCAGAGGCCTTCATACAGAGCAATGTGACACCAGTGTCCACCCATTCTCCGCCATAGTGCTGGTGTTCCGATTACTACATTGGTCAGGTGTTTGTGTACCCGGGGTACAACAATACCCTCTACCTTCTTTTGCACCAGTCTCTCTTCGATGATTTGATCCACACCTGACTCCATCCAGACTCCTTCGGCTGCATAGCTGGGGCCTCCCAGACCCCAGTCATATTCTTGCGAATCCTCTGCTTGCACAGCCCAATCCTCTTGAGTAGCATAGTCCAACATATTAATGGCAATGGTGTTTTCCTTTCTTTCCTGATACTGCTTCAACTTAGAACCGTCGATTGCTTCTGGTATGGGTAACCCATCTAAATTCTCAAGTTTTATAGAGCCATTTTCATAAACTTCTGGAACTCGAAACAGTCCTAACCAACGGACTTTGAACTTCCCTGGCTTAGTCTCGTTACGGCCGTTATATTTCAAAACTAACTATCCCGGCCGGAAATTCATTCGCCGGAGATGTTTATCGTGCCAATACTTCCTTTGCCGCTGCATATTCTCCGTCGCCCATTGTGCCATTGCCCTTCGCTCATCCAGCTTATTCAGTTGGTATAATCTTTCTTTTAAACTTTCAATGTCGCCCAACCGATTATGCACGGCTATCCTTAGGCTGGGTAACATGTACTCCATTGGCATCACTGCCTCCTGACCGTACATTAATTGGAAGGGCGTGTGGCCCGTCGTCACCTTATACGTCGTACGGTATGCCCACAAGATGGCTGGTAACCTTTCTTCCCAGTCAGCTTCTTCCACACCACATGACTGGTGGATAACTAATACTAGCACCTTATTTGTAGACTCCGCCTGGCCATTAGCCCGTGGGTAGTACGGACTTACTTTCAACGGTCCAATGAAATCCAATCCCCATCGTTCAAACAATTCCTATGGCTGTGAGGGATGCAGTGGCATGAAGTCCCGCTTCAATGGTTTCCCGACCCTCTGGAAAGTGTCACAGCCTAACACCCACTCCTTAGCATCAGTGTGCATCATCAACCACCATAGGCCTGCCAAGAGAATTTTCCTTGCTATAGCATCGGGTCCCATATGGCCGCTAGCCAGTCCTTCATGTGCCTCTTTTAGTACACCCGGTATCTCTTCCTCTACAACACACCTCTGAAGTATCTGATCAGGTCCCATCTTGTAGAGCAAGCCATTGATCAACTGGTACGTCTTACTCTTCAAGACGAGCTTTCGCCTTTCCGTTGATGGCATTTCTTTTGGAAATGTGGATGTGGACAAGTATTCCCCAATCTTCTCATACCACGAGGGTAGTATTGCAATTTGGAATAAGTGTGCATCCGGAAAATCCTCATTCATGCCTCCCTCGATAGGTTCGCCCGACCGAATCCTGGACAACTGATCAGCAATCACGTGGCTCTTACCCGGTCGTACGATGATGGTAAATGTAAACTCTTGTAGCAGTAATAGCCACCGGCTTACTCGTCCTTGAATGATTGGCTTGTTCACTAAATACATCAAGGCTTGATGGTCCACAAAGAAGGTGAACAGCGTGGCTAGGAGATAGTGCCTAAAATTCTGTACAGAGTAAACCATTCCTAGTGCTTCACGCTCGGTCGTACTGTAATTCCTTTCTGCTTTTGAAAGTAACCGACTGGCAAAGAATACGGGGTGGTCCAACCAGTGTGCTCCCACTTGTGCTAGTGTTGCTCCGATGGAAAAATTAGAGGCATCTACATGTACATGAAACTCCTTATCCCAGTCCGGATACATCAATAAGGGTGACCTGATCAATTGGTCCTTCAATTCATTGAATTCCTTCTGCTGTTCTTCGGCCCATATAAATGGTTGGCCCTTCATCGTCAGTAGGTCGAGAGGGTACGACACTTGGGCAAAAATTTTAATGAATCTCCGATAGTATCCCACATGCCCGAGAAAGGACTTCACACCGGTGACATTCTCTGGAGCCTCCATCTGTACGATTACTCTCACCTTGTCGGGATCAGTTTTCAACCCAGCCTTGCACACGATGTGTCTGAGCAGCTTCCCTTATGGCACCATAAATTTGCATTTCTTTGAGTTCAAGGCAAGGCGGGCTGCTCTACACCATTCCATGCACTCGCCTAAAGCTTTCAAATGTTTTTCCTTATCACTATAAATCGACCAATCATCAAGGAAAGCTTTGAAATTACCTACCAACATTTTATCAAAAATGTGGAGTATTATCCTCTCGAATGTAGCTGGTGCGTTGCACAATCCAAACGGCATTCGATTGTATGCGTACACCCTGTCCTTAACCACGAACGTAGTCTTTAATTTGTCTTCCTCCGCGATATTGATTTGATTGTAACCCGAGAAGCCATCTAGAAAGGAGTACATTTCATGCCCGGTAACTTCTTCGAGGATTGTGTCGGTGAAGGGAATAGGGAATGGATCCTTGATGGTTACCGCGTTCAGACTCCGAAAGTCAACACATATTCTAATTTGCTCCTTCTCTTTCTTCAAGGATATGACGATTGGTGATACCCACTTGCTGACATCCACCTTGAAAATGATGCCCGCTTCCAACATCCTCTCAATCTCCTTTTGTACTTTCGTGGCATAATTTTTATTCATTCTGTACGGTCTCTTTCGTACGGGCTGGGCTCCTGATACGAGAGGGATCCTGTGTACACATAACTCCAGTGGTACTCCTTTTAGATCCTTATACGTCTAGGAAAAGGCATCTTTATACTCCATGAAGATTCTAAATGCTGCCGCTTTGAGTACGGGGTCCCAATCATCACCCACAAGGATCTCCTTAGGTTTTTCTGATTCCCCAAGGTTTACCTTCTTCATCGTTGGCTCCTCGTACTTGATTATTTTGTCTTGTTCAAACTTATGTGTTGGCATAACATCCAATTCTGCCGTACCTTCCTTATACTTTCCGTACTCTAGAGGAAATGTTTCACTAGTCGAGCCTTGGTCTTCTTCCTCTTCCCCCTCCTTGACTTGTAGCATGTTGCAATCAGAGTGGAAGACTTCATAATCCTGCATTTGCCAGTGAAATAGTCTGTTCAGCGAAGTGGTCTCGTCCTTCGAGCAGATCCCAATCTCCAATACACGTTCTTCATTTGGTTCCATTAATTGTCTTTTGTCATCATCTGATTCTCCTCCCGATTCAGATGCCGAAGATGCCAGATCTTCACTAACCGCCTGGTTCTTCAGATCAATCGTGTACTTCCTCCCCAGACTCTCTATAGAGAGTGTATTCCTCTTCCAGTTGTGATTTACCTTGGCAGCGATCAACCATCCCCGTCCCAATAGTGCATCGTATGCCCTTTTCTCCAGTGGGATGACGACAAAATTTAGAAAAAAGAGCTGCATGCTGATCGAGACTTTTTGTTCCATTAGTGTACCGAGGGGTTTGATGCCATGCTGATCCGCTCCTACAAGGTGGAATGTCGAGGGCCAGAGAGTTGGCTTACCCAAACATTTCCATGTTTCCTTTGGCAGTACATATACTCCCAAACCTCCGTTGACGATAGTGTTAGATAATTTCATTCCCAAAATTTCCATCTCAACGATGGCAGGTTTCCTCCCGATACTGCGAATAGCATTGGATCCGTAGGCTCGACTACTGGTTTTGGCATTCGTTCTGAAGGATCCATCTGAAGATTATTCTCAATAACATTTGTAAGCACTACTTTCAAATGAGGCATCATTTGCAAAAGGTCAATTACCTTGATTGGTACGGTTGTGTGAAGGACCTGCTGTATTATGTTCTTCTCCAACTCCAACTGCAGCAACGTACTCGTAGCTTTATAATTTCTACATTCGTTCATCATTGCTTCTTCTACTTTTGTCTTAGCTTCCCCAAACCTTTCTTTCTCTGTACGAGAGTCTGGATAATTTTCCCTTTTTGACTGCACCCTTGTAATTGCCAAGACTTCTTTGTCGGCTATCTCGAGCATATTGATGCTACCTCTCTGCTTTGGACAGTCAGTGTCTTCATGATCACCCGGTCCACACCATTTGCATAACTTTCCCCCGGTGCCTTGGCCGTTCTGACAATCCCTCGCAAAGTGACCCCATTCATTACAACTCCGGCACTGGATCATGGGCCGTCCTTTGCTATCGTACTGAATTTTGCTTCTGGGCGTATTATTCCTTCGATTGTTACGGTAGCCTCCAGGGGATGCATTATTGTTTTGTGGTTTTGGCGGTGTGGTCGGAGGAGTTGACTGTTCTCCTTGGGTGAAGAATACTTGGGAACGTCTTGCTTTTAAGTTGTATGGGCACTCCTTGACGGAGTGTCCCATCACTTGGCAGATGTCACAAAATAACTTTTTCAGGCAATTTTCCTTTGTATGACCTTCCGTTTTGCATTCGGTACACCATAATTCATTCGCCTCCTTAGAACCATCCTTATCAGCTTTTAGTTCTTCCATCATCCGCATCATATCCCGACGAAGGGCTTGTATAGTGGTTGATTCATCTTCACTTTCCTGGGCACTCTCTTCGTCATCCTTCTTCTTCCCCTTCGACGATGTCCTGTTCTCACTTTCAATATCCATTGCTCGGTTATATGCTTCAGTGAACGAGGATGGCGGTACCACTTTCATTTTCCGCCAAAGCAAAGGAATCAACCCTTCAATGAACCATCGTTTCTTCAAACCATCTGCCGGCTGTGCCTCAAGTTTGCCGATCAAATCTTTTAACTGCGAGTTGTAGGTCCGTACGCCCTCGTGCTTTCCTTGTTTAGTATGGTATATCTCTGTGACGATCTCGCTATCATCCCATAGGATTTTGAACTCCTCCTATAAAGCTTGCTTCAGCACCCTCCATGTAGCTCTCTGTGCTTGTTCTAATTCAGAGTACCAATCAATGGCACTGTCTCTGAGTGTGGCTGGAAATGCCTTCAGCCACTAGTCGGGATCATCCTGCCTGCTGGCTATCCAAATTGTCTCACATGTCTTGCAATGCCGTACAGGATCTTCAGAGCCATTCCCCATGAATTTCAACAACTTTTGCCGCTCTGGATAAGCCATCTTTCCCAGCTGACCTCCTTGTGTGTTGGACCCGATTAGACTAGTGGTTTCCTCGCTACATCCTTGTGCTTCACTTGCACTCTTGGCCACGTACGAGTCACTCCCACGTCCTCCATCAATGTCCTCGACACCCTGGGTCTCCTCGAGTTCCCTCCGATGCTCTCTCTGCCTTGGGGTCTTAAGCTCTGGTCTTTCACTCCTCAGTCATTTGTCATTGTCTGAGAGGGATAACTCTCGAAATCATCTAATGCTACTACTCAAATCATCTTCGTTCTCATCAGAATCATATCTTCCTATATACGTGGTGCCGAAGAGTTTTCTGCCCCTTCCTTCTGTCAAACTTTGGTGCACTCGGCCAATGGATGTGTCTATTCTTGTTAGGTTTTCATATGTTCTTTTAATGCTCTGATTTATTTCAATTAAGTCCTCATCCAATTCCTTACCGACTTTCTTTAGTCTTCTTTGCCAGTTTTCTTGTTCTTGCAGCCTAAGTGATCGCCGAACTTGCTCTTCCAAAGTCCCGTGCCCGTCAGGTACCCGATTCTTGTCCTTGTTCAGCCGTACGGGCATTTATTAGTTGTTCAAGTGATCATTGCTCGTGACCGGAAGTACGGCACCGGCTAGTATCTCGTTCTTCCTTTTCATGTTTGGTTCTGTCTTCACAACGTTGTACAATTTGCTGCCTTCGGTGCTCACGATCCTCTTCTTCTCACAAGTCCTGTAGGATAATGAAATGGCGGGCTAGTAACCTGGGCATGCGATTCAGGAGGTGATTCACCTTGTCGTTTACTTCCAACCGATCCCAGATGACTTCCTCAGGGATCTCCCGTATGTGGGATTCCCTACACACGTGGTCACGTAATGATATTTTCCACAAATTTACCAGATCTTCTGTTAATGAGTCTTCCCGTTCCTCATTAGCATTTACCAGTTCTTCCGCTGGTTGACCCATTATGCTGACATGGCAGGTGATGCCCTAGTCCGCTACGGCAACGGTGCCAAATGTTTGCCTACAAAATGTAATTCAAATACTACGTGCTACTGACAAACTAGTCATGTGCAAGATATAGAACAAAATAGTAAACTAGAAAGATAACATGCTTGAACACCAGAGCTTTATTCATTATCAGAAATATCATGTACAATCCAGAGTATCAACAGTGCTTAACAATATAACCATCGGCACATAACTATCTCCCGACTATCCCAACAGACTACATATAACGTTCGGCGGTGGTTAGATAACCAACCGACATGACGTTTCATAACATTAACTTTAACATTAATCTGGACATGATTACCCGCAAGTACATGACATGTATTATTCTTACTGACTATAGCTTTATTAGCAATTGGTCGACTACAGCCGACAAAAAAGTAAAGATATACTACTAACACTCCAAGCATTGATTATTAATTCTTGTCTTATTGTTGGGTATTTGAATATTCTCCCACTACTGCTCTTTGTTTTATTTGAACTTGTCTCTCCCAGTTTTTTCTTTTTCCAACACCTCAAATAATCCTTGCCATCTTGTCTTTAATTTGACTTAAGATAAGACTGGAATTTGTCTCTTTTAGAAAATCAAACCTTTTTATTTAACTAAAAATAATTAACATAAATCTATAATTTATCTTCTTAAAATATCAATCCTCTCCAAATTTTACAAACTTGGTCAAAGACGAAGTTTGTCCAAATTGAATCAACCAGCAGTGAACTCCTCTTTCAAGTGTGATTTGCAGCAATGCATTAGCTACCACAAATCAAGTGAAGTTGCAACAATACCTCAGCTGCTACAACTCAAAAATGCAATAATAAATCAACTACTGCACTCAATCAACTAGGGCAATAATAAATCAACTATTGCACCCAATCAGCTTAATATTTAGAATTGCAATAATACAACAGCTATTGCAATTGAAAATCTCTTCAATGAAGCGCACAGTAGGAACCCTAGATGGATTCCTCTACAACTCTAGCTAGGGTTGAGCTTCCACAACCAAACCTAGTATTCTAGAGTCTCTAAACGCTCAAGCAAACAAAGCATTCAAGCTTTCTTACCAAACCGGTAATGAGAAATGAATTCTAAATCAAGCATGCCCAAATGCTAAGCCAACAACTCCTTAAATAGATTTCTCAATGATTTTTCAAGAAGCTTCTACAAATAATATTATTTTATTTCTTAAGTGACTTTATGATTTATTATTTTATTTAGTCACTTTATTAAATCAATTAAATATAAACTCATCCTTTTGATATTAATTTATGGGAATAACTTTATAAATAATTAATTTAATATTTCCTCCAATTCAAGGACATGACATATGAAACTTAATAATTGTACTTGCCTTTTTCCTATTGTTTCATTATGATTGATCCTCATTGGGTGTTAACTCAATTCAATGTGTGGTATTCCTTGTTAGTTTGCAAGTCATTTCTTCAAACACAACTCTAAAACTGAAAACTTCAAATAGAATGCAAACTTGGAATGCTATCCGGATATTCAACACAAAACTCCACAAATCTTATAACCAAACATTGCACAATCAAATGGCACAAACGTTCACCATAACAGTGAACTTTGTATGAATCCACTTGATCAACTAGGTGGGTTTCTGCCCACGAAACTTATTGCCAGAAGGGTTTTCATCCTTTGGTTGAATAATGAACCGATTTACTCTGCCACATAACAACAAAGGTTTCATAAAATGCATAGAATGAGCTTTCGTTCCTCCAAATCTCTTTTTATAAGCACTTTTTTGGAATAATAAAATATTATTATTTTTTTCCTCTTATTTTCCCTCCAAAAAGTGACTTTAGACGACTCTTAAATAATTAACATAAGTTTTCTTTTAATTTTACTTTTTCGACAACTCAACATTTAACTATTTAATTATTTAATTATTTTCTGCACATCCAACCAAATTTATGGAAAATATTAAAATGGACAAAATATGAATTCTAGCCATGCCAAAATAAGATGAAGCTCTCAAGATATTGAACTTTATGAAAATCAGAACTTTCCAAAAATAACAAACTTCTCCAAGAAGTTTGGATAGCTCCTACTATGTCAAAGTTATATCCAAAAAGTACTGTTGGACTCATCTAGATTTCTTGTACTCACTGCCACTGTCAAAATTCCTATCTGATAAAGTTGTTGGTCTCCAAGAATCTTGGAACTTTCCAAGAATGTTGGAATAGACCAAAAGGGGACATTATAGGTGGTCTTTTAATAGCTATAGAGCAAAAACCCCAGTTTATATAGTGTTCTTTTGCTGATACAGTGTGACCTAAATATGTTGATTCAACAGTGATAAGGTGTTGTGCAATAGATGAGAGTGATTGGCAGCGATCTAGATGTGAATAAATCACGTGATCTAGATGTGAATAAATCACACTTTCCACCAGCATACTCCTAAATTCTCAATCAATAACTAGAATTACTTCAACCTTTCACCCAAATGTGAATGACAAAATATCTAATTGCAAATTTCCTACCAATCCAAGCTTCAACAATTGAATCTTCACACAAACTTCAACAAATCAGCACAATTGCAATTCCCGGGTGGAATCACCTCTAATAGATGATAAGGTTTTGTTCTCAAATCTAAATATGGAAACCAAGAGGGTTTTCATCCTCCAAATCTCCCAAACCAAGGCTTTTCATCCTTGAATGCTTCAAACTCCAAATTGGAAGGGATAGCAAAATGAAAAATATGATAATTTGCTTTGAGCAATGCCTTCCTTTTATAGTTGCCTTTTATCTACCTTCTATTTACTTTTCCTCCAAGTATTTAAAAATATATATTTTTTAAATTACGAAAATTCTTTTTTGAATTCCATATTGTGAACACTTTTTAAATATTATAAAGGTCCTATTGATGTGTGTTTTGTGACCTACACCAAACAGCAGAATAAAGTGTCCAATGACTACCCTATTCTCTCCTGATCAAAGTATTCCACATGCTAAGATTGCGAGAAAGTTCATGTGTTCAACTCCAAAGTTCTTTTATGCAGTGGAGTAGTCTCAGTTGGTTCGTTGTGTTTTGCTGGTATCACGAGGGGACTTACGCAATTGTTCGGCAACGGACAATAGACAACAAACTAGAGGGTTTTCATGTGATTCGAAAGATTTCTCAAGTGCAAGCTTCCTAATATTAATCAGATATATGCTGAATTTAAATGGGTGTAGGCATAGTTGGCACACACGCAAAGAACTCCCCGAGTTTTCAAAAACTCGTGAGTTTTTCTAAAAAACGATTTTTTTCGATGTTCACTCGCTAGGCTTGAAAAACGAGTTTTTGTCAAAAACTCGCAAGTTTTTGTAGCGAGTACTTGCCAAAAACTCGCAATTCTGAGCAAAAAACTCGGCCGCATAGGCTCAAAAGGATGGAAACGTCTTTTTATGTTTTATTTCATTTCTAAAACATTTGAAAGTTTGAGTGGAGAGCTAACAACCCAGCAAGGAGATATCATTTCCAACGATCTGCCATTGAGGAGAGCGGATTCAAACGCCATTTTGTGTGGATTTTCAAGGGAAATTGGATTCATAGGTAGGGTTTTTGTTTTTGATTAATCATTTTCTTTCATTCTTCTTGCAAAATACTCATTCCAAATTGAAAAAAAGACATGATAGAGCACAAAGAAACAATTTTTTTTGCATTTAGAATCCAAAAAACAAAATTCATCACAATCTTTTGTTATTTTTGCTGATTTTTTCCATTTTTTTCACTGTTTTTTGAAATTTTCAGACCTAGGTTCATTTTTTGTGTAGAATGATAAGATTAATTAATAATGTTAATTTGTAATTCATTTAAACACATTTGTATCAATTAAAATCAAATTTATCTCTAGATTTTTTAAATTTTAATCATTTAGGTTGTTTTCAATTTTTTTTGTATTAAAAAACTAATATGTTGTACATATTTTTTGAATGTGTAGATTGATCATTGAATACACACTATAATGGCTTCTGGCTCTGCTTCAACATCAGGTTCCGCGCCCGCTCCACTAAGTTTCTCCCCTCCCACACCATCATCATGGGTTCCAAGCACTCGTCCTCCAGGGGCTAGAGACCCTACACGAAAATATGCTGTCAGAGGGCCCGTACCTGGAATAGTTGTTTGTAGTGAGTGCAAAATTACATATCATGGAGGCATAAATCGCCTCAAATACCATCTAGCAGACATTCCTCAGCGTGATGCCAAGGCTTGTGGGCAGCCCAAAGAAGAGATTAGAAGAGAGATGCTTTCCCTACTTTCACTTGTTGACGAAAAAAAATTGCAAAGGGAGAGGGAAAAAAAAGCCATAGTAGCAACCATAGCCAGTGGACATGTTTTTGCCCATGGTCAGACTTAGGAGCACGGGACCGAGCACATAGAGATAGAGTCAGATGAGGATGCAGATATTATTGGGATTGTGGGCTCTCTTCATGGTCCACGGATTCGCCATCATAGCATAGTTGCCACTACCAGTGCCACAGCCACAGCCACACCATCCTCTAGGCCCCCCATTTCCTCTAGTTCGAGTAGAGTGCCAGTGCCACCACCACCTTCATCTTCACACAACCCACAGAGTTTTTTTGTGCCAAGAAACACACCAGGAGCACAGACATCATTGGAGGCTACAGGGTGGAACAAGGAGGTGCATCAACATGCCGACATGGCATGTGCTGATTTTTGGTATTTCAATAACATACCATTCAATGTGGCGAGTAGTCCCTATTGGCACAATATGGTCACTGCATTGACAGTTGCGGGAAAAGGCTACAAGCCACCTTCTCGCAAAGATTTGAGTGGGAGGTAAGTCAACTTAATTTTTATGCTAAGTTTATGTTCTTTAATTTAACATTGAAATTAATTTATTATTTATGACATATGTTGAATTCAAGCTATTTATTGTTTAAAACTTACAGTTTTGTACTTATTTAATTATTTTACTTTGTACTTGTAGGTTGCTCACAAATGCAACCGAAAGGGCAATGAATGTGGTGGTAGAGAAAATAAATAAATGGAAGAAATATGGCAGCTCCATTCTTTCTGATGGGTGGACGGATGGGAGAAACCGCACCATCCTTAATTTTTTGGTTGCTTCCAAAGGTGAAGTTGTGTTTTGGAAGTCGGTGGATGCTTCCAACAAGATAAAAACTGCAGATACATTGTGTACGTTGTTGGAAGAAGTTGTGATGGAGGTGGGGATTGCTAATGTGGTGCAAGTCATCATAGATAATGCAGCAGCGTATGTGGCAACTGGAAGGATGCTTGAGAGTAGACATCCATCACTCTTTTGGTCACCTTGTGCGGCTCATTGCCTTGACCTTCTTTTGGAGGACATAGGCAAACTTGTTTGGGTGGCACCGATTGTAGATGATGCAAGGAGCATCACAAAATATATCTACAATCACCCTTGGGTTCGTAGTTTGATGAGAGAGCATACGCAAGGGAAGGAGTTGGTGAGATCGGGTGCCACAAGGTTTGCAACAATTTTCCTAACGTTGCAAAGCATTTTGGATTCTTTGGGCTCTCTAAACCAAATGTTCGTGAGTCAAGCATGGAATGACTCCTCATATTCAAAGAAGGCCGAAGGAGATAGAATTTCTGCAATAGTCTTCGACCCCTTGTTTGCACAAAAAGCTACAGAGATCGTGAAGGTAACTTCAAAACTTTGATTTTAATTTGAAACTCAAGTTGAATATAAATATATATGTATATTTTAATTTAACTTTAAGCCTTTCATTATAAATTTCTAACTTTGATCTTTTTGTATTTTTAATCTAGGTGTCAGAGCCCTTGGTTAGAGTCTGCCGCTTGGTAGATGGGGATGAAAACCCAATGGGATACATTTATGAGGCCATGGATAGGGCCAAGGAGGCTATCAAAAGTTACTACATGGGGGACAGCCTCAAATTTGATCCCATATGGGAGATTGTTGATAGGAGGTGGAACAATCAACTCCACCAACCCATCCATGCAGCAAGGTACTACCTCAACCCTTCTTATCTCTTCTCAGAGAGCTTCTCTGATCCGAATGGAGAGGTTATGGAGGGGCTCACAGCATGCATTCAGAGGATGGAATCCAACGTTGCAGTGAGAGACCTCATCGTCAAGGAGTTGGATATGTACAGTGAAGCATCTTGTAATCTCTTTTCTTCAAAGTTGGCTGTAAGAGGAAGAACCACTATACCATCAGGTATAAAATTGGGAGTCTTTAACTTTTAAGCTTATTTTAATTTTCACATGCATCTTATAATTTGATAAAATGTGTTTTGACTTTTGAGTCTTTGACTTTGTTTTCTAACTCTTCAATATTTTTTCTTTTTGTAGAGGTTTGGTGGAAAAATTGGGGTGGAAAAACCCCAAATCTACAAAAAATTGCCCTCCGCATTCTATGTCAGCCTTCTAGTGCATCCAATTGTGAGCACAATTGGAGCTTGTTCGAGTCCATTCACACAAAGAAGAGGAACAAGTTAGCACAAAAGCGCCTCAATGACCTAGTCTTTGTGCAATACAACCTTCGGTTACGCACAAAGAGAGTAGAAGAAAAATCACTGGATCCTATTGATTTAGATGAGATAGATCCTTATAGTGATTGGACAGGGCGAGATGAGCAGCCTCCATTGTTTAGCGTGGACGAGATCCTGACTTCGAGAGACAGGCAATGGAGGATATGGGTGCATCAGGAGATGTAGGGTTGGAGGACATTCCTAAGGATATGGATGCTATTCAGCTAAAGCCATAGACACAGCCTTCCATGCCAGTTGAGGAGCAAGCAGCAGTAGCACCACGGCCACCACCACCACCACCATGCACACACGACAGGACTACAGGACCGACCCACCCCTTCTTCCCTAGCTATTGCTAGACTAGGGAAGATGAAAACCTAGCATGTTGTATTTAGTTATTGTTTAGTATTTGCTTCTAGTTCTAGTTTTACTGTTTTCATGTATCAGACTTTCAGGCTTTTAGCCATCGGGATTACGCATGAGAATGCGATTTTGTAATCAATTTACATTAAAGTCAAAGAAAATTAATAGAAAACACTTTTGTACTCATTTATGGATTCATTGGATTCATCTTGTCATTGAATTTTGCAAAAACATGTGTTTCTAATGAAATTTAAGCAATTTTTTTAATTTCCCAAGTTTTTGCGAGTTTTTCCAAGTTTTGCTAAAAACTCTCCAATTTTTCCCTTGGCGAGTTTTTTGTTGGGGCAAGTTTTCCAACTATGAGTTAAATAAATAACTAAACCACAAAAATATTAACTCCCTCCAAACTTAGTATTTTTTTGTGCCATCAGAAGCTGACAAACACTGAACTACAAACGCCTGTGTTGAATCCAATACTAAAGTGAAGGAGTGGGAATGACAATACCCACCAAAAACGGCCATTGACCCCCTAACCAAATCATGTCGGCCTACGAGGGTCCATTAAATTAAATAACCATCATAAAACAAGATCACGCTAAAAAGGGGACATTACAGTCCACCCTCCCTGAAATTGCTTGTCCTCAAGCAATCTCAACAGCAACGAATACACCACTCCACCAAAATCCCAAGGGAAGTGTTGTGTAATGTCCCTCATGCCACCAATCAACTCCTGTAACACTGTTGTACCCCAAAATCAAAATTTTTGTTACACTTAGACTTTTTGAAGAAATGAGTAAAAGTCTTGTCAAAACAGTGAAAAAGGTCAAAATTTGGGTGTGCATGTCTTGCATGAGGTTAAACGCAAAAATTTTCACCTTGACGATCCGGTCCGCTAAGAGCAAATTTAAATCTACAAAACCCAAATCTCAATTCTTTTCATCCCTAAATTTAGGAAATCGCTATTTTAGAAATTTTCCAAAATTGGTAACGCTCGGTTTTTCCAGTTTTCAAAATCCATTCTAGCAAAATTTCTAAAAATAGAAAGTTGGTCCAATAGGGTCTGAACTGATTTTGATTGGCTCAAAATGTGTCCATATCAGGCTGGCGCAGTTAGAATCTTAAAATAATCAGTTTCGCCCTACTGGGTCTATTCTGCTTTTTCAGAAGCATATCTGGAGCTCCGAGGTCATCAATGGAGGTCATCCGACTGCCAGGCGTCAATTTCAGCACTTAAACTTCCAACAGAAGGTGAAACGATGAACATGCACGAAGAACGAGAAAGAAAGTTGAAAAGTCATGAAGATTTTCTAACACTGTTGAGTTTGGGCGCCCCTGTTAAAGAAAGGCGCCCACCTTTTTAGGGCATCAGATGAGTGAATTAGGGTTAGGACCTCCAATGGAAGTTGCTCAGTATTCAGTCAGCTTCGCGATGGATATCCCCGTCAGAGCATCCGACAATCCAGTCTCCGGCAAATTCGAGTCAAAGTGGAAGGTATAGAATGAAGATCTGAAACTCGAAGAAGAAGATTAAATTGAAAATTTTTCTAAGTCTGGAGAAACTGGGCGCCCTAGGAGAAGAAAGGCGCCCAACTTTTCAAGGGTTCAAACAAATGAATTTGCAGTCAAGGTTATAATGAGATGTCTTCAAAATGCAACAGACTTTTCAGTGAGCTATCCAGCACAACAAACAGAGCTCACAGTCATCAGATTCAAAGAGCTGAACAGAGGGTCCGATGAGAGTTGAAAAGAGAAATCTGAAAGCAAAGGTGAAAAATGCAAAAAATAAACTAACTCTGGTAAAACTGGGTGCCCCAGCTTGCCAAGGGCGCCCAAGCTTTTGAGGACCTAAAAGCTACTTTTTGACAAAAGTGTTTCTAGAAGACCCCTCCTAAAATCCTCTGAACTTCGCAACGAGTCCAAGCTTTCATCAATCCGACGCTCGGAGCTCAAAATTCAACAAGATCGCCCATAGAAGTGAAAGACATGAATAAATTGAAAAAAATTCTAAGTCTGGTAGAAGTGGGCGCCCCAGTTGAAGAAGGGCGCCCAAACTTTAAGGCATTCAAATGATGGAATTTGTAGAAGTAGCATCCAAAGAGTGCCCCATCAAAATCAGTCTGGCTATCCAACGGAATATTCAGACAGTCAGTCGGATCAGCGTTGCTCCCGGAATCGATGATTCATCAGAAAATCAAAGGGAGAAGGAAGAACTTGGAAATCAGAAAAATGACTTGGAAATCAGAAAAATGACTAACACTGAAGAAGTTGAGCGCCCCTAGAAGGAAAAGCCTCCCATGAATCCGAAGGTCAAAATCAAGTTTTTAGCATGAGATGCCTCCAAAACATCCTTCTCAGTTTCAGTCAAGCTCCGCCGTGAATCACTCAGCTCGCCTATCGGGTTAATCTGTCAACGAGAAATCGGAGGCGAAGTAACATGTCAAAGTGAAGGAAAGTTGAAAAAGTTAAAATTTTGACTAACACTGGTGGAAATAGGGCGCCCTCTGGGGAAAGGCGCTTCAAAGTTTCATGCCTTTAAGATAGCTCAAGAATTTTCAAATTTTCAAAAATTTGCGTGAGGGAGAAGGATGGCATTCCAAATTCAAAGGGGACTCGAGATTTAGGTTTTGAAAATAAAAGCAAAAAAAAGAAAAGCAAAACCTAAATCAAACCCTAAGTCTATTTAACACTTCATTTCAATGTATTTTCTATTATTTTTGGCAGTAGCATCCGTAGGAGAAAGTTGGAGCAGCAAGTTTGAAGAATTTTGTGATCCAAGAATCCATAGTTGCTGGAGTTTATCACAATTTTTTCAGACCAGCAAGCATAAACCCTTGTTTTTCATTATTCTTCTTTGTTCCAAGGATCAAATTTTTCAAGTCAAGGCTAAGGCTTTTCACTCTTTCGGCCATCCGGTCTTTGCCTCAATCTTCCAAGAATTTTTTCAAGAACTTCACTGTTGCAGTAAGTGTTTATTTTGCATGTCAAAACCTCGCCGCATTCTAAATTTCAAACTATCCGGGTCCTTTCACCCGGGCCTTCTCCAAGAAAAACCTGTTCTAGCCTTTTTTTTTTCAAGAAAGTTCAAAAACCTAAGGTTGGCTGCATTTTCGATCAAACATCAGGGTTTTGCAAATCTAATCATCTGGGTCCATTTCTAATCATATTCTAAACAAAACCCAGATGCCAGCTTTTTTCAAAAAAAAAAAAAATTGAAGAAATTAGGGTTTGCTGCTTTTTCAGGCTAAATTCAAAATTTTCAAAAACGGACGATCTAGGTTGTCTTGCATCGATATTCTGAACAAAACCCATATCTCAGAAAAATTTCTCAAAAAATTTGTCCGCTGGAGTACAAAAATCAGCATAGAAATTGTTCAAGACTTGTCTAAACCAAGGCGAGTTTACAGTCATTCTTCGAGTTTTCTGAAATGGAGTACACTCCTAATGTTTTCAAGTCCGAATCAGCTCTCTTTCCCAATTATATCAAAACAGCTGAGACAGACTTGCATCATGTCAAACCGGTGTTCGATCTACATGCCTTGGAGAGAGCAGGCAACACTTCAATCAAGAACCTAGGACATTCTGGACTCCTCGCAGCAGCGTCTATTCCTATATCAGTTCAGAGCCTTGAGTTCGTAATCGCTTGCATTAAGCATTACAACCCGGCTACTAGG